>CM022954.1:28421733-28685706 GCA_012931725.1 Litsea cubeba | reverse complement strand
TTGGTGCCCCATCAATCAACAGGGAAAAACATTTCCTCAATGGTGGTGTTGTTTGCCCGCATTGGACACTTAAACCATCTCAAACAAGTCTCTCTTAATTAATCCACTATCAATGCTACTCCTAAATTATTTTCCAGTTTTATCATACATCCATCTTAACATTCTTATCTCTACTACACTTATTTTGTGCATGTACTGCATTTTGAAGGGCAAACATTCTACTCCATAGATCATAGCTGGTCTAATCGTCGTCCCATAAATTCTTCCCTTCAATCTTGGTAGTATATGTCGATCACAAAGCACTCCATAAGCATGTTACCACTCCAACCATTCTGCTCTTATCCTATGTTCTACATCTTCCTCAATCTCTCCATCTCCAATTCTCCATTAACTGTCGAGTGAATGTATCAAAATAAATTTGTGATGTCTCTTTAGCTTCATTTCTCATAGGAGTTTCACCACTTTGCACATCCCTACCGAGGTTGCAAAGTCCAAAGCATATGATAGAAGGTAACTAATCTTTTAAAAAAAGAAGACCGTTTTCCAAGGGACCGTGCATCTAAACTTTCCTTATGTTTCAAGTAGGGCTGTCAATGAGCCAAGTTTCACTTTGCTCAAGCTCAGCTTGAGCTTGTTTTAGCCTTACAACTTGGGATCAAGCTTGGATTGGAAGCATTTAATTAAGCCCTGAGCTCAGCTCAAATAAAAACAAGACAAGCCTAGGTAGCTCCAACTCGACACCTTTCAAACATTAAATATTTCTTCGAAACATGGATTGAGTTCAAACTCGAGTTCGAGCTTGAGCCTAAACTTGAGCTCGAGTTCATACTCAACTTATTCTCTTTAATGCATTGTGATATAAATTAGTACATGAAGGGACAAAATCCTTAATAATCCTTATTAATAAGGGCTATCATCAGGCTTTAACAATTTGAATTCACATATAAATGGATCAATGATTGTAATTGTGAACTGCAGTTGTAAGAGCTTAGTTGTACAAGCATTAATTTTAGTGGAAATTTGTTGTTTGATATGGCTCCTGATTTTTTTGGTTAGGAAATTATGGGGTTGGTTACAGAGTTGGGGTGGGGAATAAAGTCAGTTTTCGGCTTGACCGTTGGATGGGTGTGGGTCCCTTGTGTGCAATATTTCCTAAGTTCTTTAAAGTGGTGTCTAATCCGAGTCTGTAATCAAAGAGTGCCATGTTTGGTCGGTAGATAAGGTTGTTTAGGATTTGTCATTTAGGAGAGGGTTACATCAATTGAATTGTTATCTTTTATCTAGTTTGCCCTCTATTTCCATGGTTAGGAATGAAATCTTGAATCCACCCATTTCTGAAGCTCCATGCTAAACAATCATCACTTTTGTTTAAAAAAAAAAAAAAATTCATCACTTTCCTCGAAATCTCTGAAGAAGTTTTTTATAAAGAAGCTGTCATCATTAAACTCTGGTTACAAATGCCCAAACCACTTTCTTGCTTTGATTTGCAAGCCTCCTCCAGATAGTGATATTTAAGGGAGTTGGAATTACCTTCTTCGAGGAAGAAAAAACTTTGAAGAATTACTTCCTCACTAATCAACAACAAAATTTGGAAAAGGGCATCTCATAGAGTTGCTACACGATAAGTATACAACCATTCCGCAATAAATATTCTGAATATGTTACACTTACACAACTCACTGGCTATTGCCCTTTAGGACTCATCTTTAACCACAACCCCATCAGTTTTATGGCAAAATAGTGACAACAGCTCTTTAATATGGAACTGCTTTTTGGTGGCTGTTTTGTGGTCAATGGTTAGATAAATGTAATTGGGGTTGGGGTTCTAATAATAAAATGGATACTCTGCTGTCGTGGGGTGCCTTTACATCCTCAATGGCTTAATTTTCAAATCAATTTTAAATTTTGCAATATAAGGATGTATATATTTTCTGTTAGCTCAATACATTGAACGTGCACACGAAAAAGAAAAGCTCTCTACAAACCTCATTAAATGAAAACAAATCTGTCTCTAGAAGCTGGATTTATCAATACTCATTACTCTTGGAGAACGGCTTGTTCAAGGAGCCTATAATACAAATTTTCTCCAAAGCTTATTCTACTACTCCCAAGCTATGCTTGAAGCCAATGAAGGTCCAATGAGGGCTAAGCCCATTTTGGAAGGGACAATTTTTCCTATTTTGGATGTGGGGGCTGGGGGTGGCTTTGTTGAGGCTAAGTATTCTGAATAAAGCTACAGGGGATTCATCAATGAAAGAAGTTAAAAGGGTGAAAAGCTGAAAGCAGGAACTCAATTTTCTTTTTGATGTCATTGTTATTGCTTAGTCATTTAGGTCCTTGGGAAATATTTACTGACAACAATCAGCCTATCCTTAAGACATTGTGAAATCACAATGGTAAAGCCTATACAAACTTTATTATTCATAGTTTTTGTAACATCATGTTCCCTAACCTCTTATTATTATAATTAATTACTTGATTAGTTAGTAAGAGTGTTTAGAGTCTTAGCGAGTCAGGTTTCTCGTGTGGATCACGCGTGCAAAGTCTCGCGTGAGTCCGAGATCGTTTGGGTACACAGTAGGGGAAATTTTAGGAAGTTTTCAGGTGCTTTTATGAGATTATGAGTTTTGAGAGTTTGGGTGCATCGGATAGGTCTCGGCATTTCACGAACTTTAGTCTTCTATCATGTTTCAATCTGACACATCGAAGAGGTTCAAAGATCATTATTAGTGAACCAAAGGACTAATCCCAAATTAACCCATAAGTCTAACCTAATATAAGACTTCACTTATCCCCTTCATTCACTCCATCTCTTCCATCATTCCATTGTGCCATCTCCAGACCCATTTCTCCTTCACTGCCTCCTCGCTGTCGACGGTCACCGGAGCTCCGACATCGCCGACAAAGCTTCACAACTTCTTCCTCAAGCTCCTAGGATCTCACCCATCTACTTTCTTAAGCTATTCTCCCTCAACTCATTCTAAGGTAGGCTCTCAAAGCTTGTAGGCTAGGTGAACCTTCTTCCTTTGGATTAGAAATGATATAGAGAAGCTCACTCAACCCATTTGCATCCATTTTTGCAGTTGATTTTGGGATTGAGAGCTTTTTACACAAGTTTGAGCTCAAAGAGGATTTTTACCCAATTTCTCTTGGATTTTCTTAAGCTCTTCATCTAAGGCAAGTGAATATATATAATGATGCTTGATATATTTGTCTTCCTTGATTTGTATGCAAAATAGATGATTTAGATGACCTTTGATCAATTGATGCTTAAGATGATTGAACACATGATAATTATGTTTGATTGCTTAATGACATGGATTGGGAATGTAATGACTTAATTTGATGGATTGGTTGGATTAGAATGGACTTGTTATACTCTTAATGATAATTGTATATCAGGTTTAGGGAAAAGGAAGGGATTTGGACCCATTTCACTGCAGAAACAGAACCCAGGGGCCTCGGTCGACCGGCTACAAAGGGTCAGGTTCTCTGGAACCTGAACAGTAAAGAACCTGACCATTTTACTGTTCATGGATTTTGGGTTACAACTGCCGGTCGGTCGGCCATGGGCTCGGTCGACCAGGATTGAAGGATGTCGACCCTCGGTCGACCGGACTTCACGTTTATGCGGTCGACCGTGTTATAATCTATGGAAGAAGAAGAAGAATAATGGAGAGAAGGTCGTCCCTCAATGGAGGATCGACTGTTTGTATTTATAATTAGATTGTGCCTTAATTAAGGCTCTAAACAAGCTAAGTATACAAATTAGAATAATCAAAGAATATCTCCTAATCTATACAAAGAAAGAAGAGGAAAGAAATCAGCTATACAGGGAGAGAAAAAAGCTAATTGATACAATCTAAACAATATCCCACGAGAGGGATTATACATGGGCCTTGATGGGCCAGGGCCTATTTTTTTAAAGGCCTGTTATCTTCTACACTCCCCCTCAAATTGATGTGGTAAGGCTGAAAACATCAATTTGCTAGTTAGATCTTGATGACGCGGTTTGGGAAGAGCTTTGGTGAAGATATCCGCCAACTGGTTAAACGAAGAAACATGAGGCAAAGTTATCTTCTCAGTAACAACATGTTGACGGATGAAGTGACAGTCAATCTCAATGTGCTTTGTTCTTTCATGGAAAACTGGGTTGTTGGCAATTCTGGTAGCACTGGTATTGTCCCCATGGAGAGGGGTGGAACGACCAATAATAACACCGAATTCACACAGAAGGCGTCGGAGCCAGATAATTTCAGCACTGGCGGATGACATCGCCCGATATTCTGCCTCAGCAGAAGACTTTGATACGGTGGTTTGCTTCTTGCACTTCCATGAAATCAGAGATTTTCCAAGAAACATACACCAGCCAGTGGTAGACCTCCGAGAGTCCGGACAGCCAGCCCAGTCAGCATCAGCATAAGCTGATAATTGCAGAGAAGTATTAGAAGGGAAGAAGAGGCCATGATGAAGAGTTCCTTTAACATAGCGAAGGATGCGTAACGCAGCAGCAAGGTGTGGTTTGTGGGGATTGCTAACAAATTGGCTAACCGTATGAACTGCATGAGAAATATCCGGCCGAGTCATAGTTAGGTAGAGCAAACTACCAACGATCCGCCGGAAAACAGATGGATCATCCAGGGGAGTGCCATCATCAGAACTGATTTTGCTGTTCAATTCCAGAGGCGTATCAAAAGGAAGAGCATCATCAAGCCTGGCCGATGTGATCAAATCTGTCGCATATTTGCGCTGAAGGACCCTAATGCCTGATTTGTTACGCATAAACTCAAGCCCCAGAAAGTAGGTGAGAGGACCAAGATCCTTCATTCTGAAGTGGCGAGTAAGGTGGTGTTTGAGATCAGTAATGCCGGCATTATCATTACCACTTAATAATCATATCATCAACATAGACTAAGAGGAATGTGTAGCCCTTCGATGTCCATCGCAGAAAGAGGGAACTATCAGAGTGACTTTGACGAAATCCGGCCTGAAGGATTGCTGCCCGGAACTTATCGAACCAAGCCCTGGGAGCTTGTTTAAGTCCATAAAGAGCTTTCTTCAATTTGCACACATGCTTTGGAGGACAAGCATAACCATGGAGGAGGTTTTAAATAAACAGTCTCTCGCAAGTCCCCATGTAAAAAAGCATTCTTGACGTCCATTTGCCATAGAGGCCAATTGCGGGCTGCCGCGACACAAAGAAGAGTACGAACTGTGGTCATTTTCGCCACTGGTGCAAATGTTTCCTCATAGTCAATTCCATATTCCTGCTTATAACCCTGTGCAACCAATCTGGCTTTGTAGCGATCAAGAGTCCCATCAGCATGAACTTTGATGGAGTATATCCATTTGCTGCCAATCACAGAGGCTCCATCCGGGGCCGGTACCAATTCCCATGTTTGGTTTGCTTCAAGAGCAACTAATTCCTCAGTCATAGCATCCTGCCAGTAAGCAATCTTTGAGGCCTGTGAATATGAGGTGGGTATAGGCGCACTATCCAAGGAAGTAAGAAGAGCAGGAAATCCATAGCAGTTAGGGGCAACAGAAAGACGACTAGAGCGTCGCAGAGAAATGGTGCTAGAAGAAGTATCATTACCTGAAGACTCAGTAGGCGGCGCTGGGAGAGGATCAGGAGAGGGAGTCACCAGAGGAGAGACCTTGTTCCGCCGTACATAGACTTTGAGAGGAGGTGATGGAGAAGTAGACTCTGAGAATTGTGGCAGATAGGAGACAGCAATAGGATGACTATCCAAATGTAAAGAAAAGAAGGGAATATTTTCCAAGAAAATAACATTACGAGAGATGCGCATGCGTTTTTCCAATTGATCATAACACAAAAAACCTTTGTGTTCATTACTGTAACCCAAAAAAATGCATTTAGCAGCTTGTGGAGATAACTTTGTGCGCTCAGTAGGAGGAAGATGAACAAAACACAGGCAACCAAAAACACGTAAGTGAGAGTATGAAGGGGTTTGACCAAAGAGAACTTCGTAAGGAGTAGTCTTGCCTAGAACAGAGCTAGGAAGTCGGTTGATAAGATACACAGCAGTCTGTGCAGCATCACACCAAAGCTTAGGAGGAACTAAGGATGCAATCAACAAAGTACGAATAGTTTCAAGAATATGTCTGTTCTTTCTTTCCGCAATCCCATTTTGCTGAGGAGTATGTGGACAAGATTTTTGGTGTATAATTCCTTTATCAGAAAGGAAGGCAGAGAATTCATGAGACATGTATTCTCCACCAGAATCTGATCTAAGAATTTTTATTGCTTTCTGAAATTGGGTTTGGACCATGTTATAAAATGTTTGAAAGATGGAGAGGACTTCAGATTTCATGCGCATAAAGTAAATCCAAGTATGACGAGAATGGTCATCAATAAAAGTCACATAGTATTTAAATCCAGTCCTACTCAAGGTAGGAGCAATTCCCCAAACGTCTGAATGAATGATGTCAAATGATGCCAAGGCACGAGCATTATGAATAGGAAAAGGCAAAATATGACTTTTACTTAAGCAACAAGTTTCACACTTAGATTGAGATAAAGAAGACAGCATTTTATTATCCATAGTAGAATCCAAATAACCAAATTTAAACAGGGAAAGCAAATTTGCATTGTTCACATGACCAAGACGTTTATGCCAAACAGTCCACAATTTATTGAAATTAGGAGAAGAAGCAAAGAAAGAATGATGTCCAGTATCCAGCAAGAATAGGCGCCCATGTTTACTCCCCGTCGCGATCACCTTCCCAGTTTGTCGCACCTTGTATAACACAACCAGAGGAAGAAAAGTGAACAAGATAGCCATCATCTATAAGTTGTCCTACAGAAAGAAGATTGACTGATAAGTTGGGAACAAAGTAAACTTTGGGAAGAGTGATGGACTGGCCAGAAACACTAGATAAAGTAATGGTACCAACTCCCAAAATGAGAAGTTGATCACCATTAGCAGTGGTTATTTTCTCATTTCCAAGATAAGGGTGGGAATCTGTAAAGCTATGTTCTACAGATGTCATGTGATTGGAGGCTCCTGAATCTAAAAACCATGTGGAAGAGGTTATAGGGGAAGAAAGATAAGCAGATGAATGAACAGCAGGAGATGCTATATGAAAGTGAGTTTGATACCGACCACCAGAGATGCCCATAGATGCATATGCAGAAGTAACCGTGCTCCGAATCAGTTCTTGAATTTGAGTAGGAGTCATGGATACGGCCCCAGATGAAGTGCTGCCTGCATCAGATGATGGTGCTTGAGCCTAGAATGCTGAAGGAATATTCTGTTTTGGCAGATTGACGGGAGGCTTCTTAGGCTGCCCCTCATTCCGTCGCTGGAGGCTTCGGCAGTCATCAATAAGATGACCAGACCTCTTGCAGTAGCGGCAAACCAACTTCTTGCGGCAATTCTTGGCAATATGACCAAATCCTTTGCATTCATAGCATTGAGTGAGCTTCAAATTGGGGGTTGCCAGAAGAGCAGAGTCAGCTGGAAGGGGTGCAAGGAGAGCCTTCGGTTCTTCAAGAATAGTCCGCTGGGAGATAAGACGAAGTTCTTCGCGTAGTACTTCTTGAAAGCAGGTATCAAGATTAGCAGACTGTTCTCGGTTCATGTGGGCAGACCGAACTGATTCAAATTCTGGCCGTAGATTCATAAGGAATTGGCTAATGTGAGTTTCCTCTTGAAGTTTAAGAGCCTCGGAGAGAAAACCAGTAGAGACTGTCTGAATCAACATGGAGTCTCGTTCAGTCCATAAGGTGAGGAAGCCATTAAAGTATTCCTGCACCGATCTATCCCCTTGAGTAAATTTTGCAATTTCACTATCCAAGTGAAATTTCCGGGCTTTGTTGGTTTGATGGTAGATCTTCTTAAGATGAGCCCACATCTCTGCTGCTTGTAGTATAGGCTTGAAGAGCCACGGCCAAGGAGGAATCAATAGAGTTGAGTATCCAAGTAATTACTTTAGCATTTTCCTTGGACCAGGTGGCTAAGGCTTTGGAATCCGATGTACTTGAAGTAGGAGGCTTAGTTACTGTTCCATCAAGATAAGCAAAGAGCCCTTGTCCTTCGACAAAGTTTTTCAAATGGAAGGACCAGGCCATATAATTTTGCCCATTAAACTTAATAGCGATAACATCATATTTTTCCATGATCACAAAACAGGAGAATGTGTCACAAGAAAAGATAAACCAGAAAGTCAGCAAGCAGTAGTGGTGTTCTGCACTCAACCAGGAAAAGATAAGCCAGAAAAACAGCAAGCAGTACTGCTGTTCTGCACTCAACCACGCAGAAAGAGAGAGATAGGGAGGATGAAACAGCAATCAGACAGATATAAGCAGCCAAAAGAGTCTGAAATCTGGTTCAGATTTGTTGCTGGAGCAAACGGAGAAATTCTAGAAAAAAAACAGACCCCAAAAAGGGCTTAAAACAGGGCTGACGACCTGCTGTTGGGTGCTGGAGTGGGCACGTGGGGGCCCACAATGAGATCAAAACTCTGATTAGTGAACACAGTCCTCCATGTGATACTTTTGACTATCTTTCAGATCAGGTTGCATACCAATCTGATGAAAATCCGTAAGATGGGACGGATCTGATGAAAACTATCCTGAAAAACTAGGAAATTACAAGAAGTAGTAGATGGCCTACCTCAGATGTGCCAAAAATTCTGAAAAAATAACCAGAATTTCTATAGAATATGGGTGACCCTTGTGGTGGCGGTTGTTTGTGCTATCTGGATGATCGGATGATGGCCCACCTTTGATTTCCTCTCTGCTAGAATGTCGACACAGTGATTCTGTTGTGAGAAAGGGTTCTCTTTCTAGAACCTTGAGAAGGGATTGCAACTGAGAGACAATTGAGAAGAAGAGATCCCACATAGCTCTGATACCATGTTATAATCTATGGAAGAAGAAGAAGAATAATGGAGAGAAGGTCATCCCTCAATGGAGGATCGACTGTTTGTATTTATAATTAGATTGTGCCTTAATTAAGGCTCTAAACAAGCTAAGTATACAAATTAGAATAATCAAAGAATATCTCCTAATCTATACAAAGAAAGAAGAGGAAAGAAATCAGCTATACAGGGAGAGAAAAAAGCTAATTGATACAATCTAAACAATATCCCACGAGAGGGATTATACATGGGCCTGGATGGGCCAGGGCCTATTTTTAAAGGCCTGTTATCTTCTACAGACCGAGCCAGGACAACTGAAAATCCCCTGTTTGAAGGGCCTTTGTCACCCAATTTTGGATGGACCTTAATGGAACCTTGGCTACCCGTTTTGGACTTATTTGACTATATGTGAGGATGTTTTGAGCCGACGTTCCTTACGGTTATTTTGTTGCATCGGGATTCAACTAACTTAATCTTGAGCGGTACGGGACAACAGGATACCCTTCTTTAAATCTATGCACGAAGAATGTTCGTCCGGGTATCATGAACCTTAACCTTTTCGTTGACTGAGTAGGAATGTACGATGCTTCGGGATTAACATTATACTTAGGATTGGATTGTTTATCGCTTATGATTCCGAATTATACTGTCTGATACTTTCTGCATGAAATGTTCATGTTCATTAGCTTCGTTTATTTGATTTGTTTGGGATCACATGAAGAAATTAGATGATGAACTTAGGATCCCTTTTGATGTTCCGTTTATTTTAAAGTTTGATGAATGTGTTGAGACTAGGTGGCTTTGATTGTAAAGTTTTTTTAGAACTACTTATAATGGTAATGTTTTGAAGAAGTTTGATGATTTGGATTTGATAATGGAAAATTAGTTTCTCTTTTGGTTACTGAATCTTGTTCACACAAGAAAACCTAGTCCCTCACTATTGTTTGTTTAGGACTCTTGTATCAGGCACCACTCAGCTGTTAACGTCCAACACAGCCGGGGCACCACCTATGGGAGGAACTTTGGCCGTCTGCAGTTTGGATATTTTTATATTTTAGATGGATGTACACCATTAGATACCATTTTGTTTAGAAGCTTGAAGTTAGGTTTTTAAAGGTATCATTTTGTTTGCTTGCCGGGTTTTCAACCCGTGCCTTTTGCTTACTCTACCACAGCTCTCATGTTGAGCCATGAGGGTCATGTGAAACTATCCCGTGGTGAGCATGTGGACTGCCTATTTGTTAGATGTTTTATTAGTCTGTTTATGATTCGAATGCCATGCATTGTTTACATTCCGAATGCTATGTGTTTCATATGATCTTGTCTATCGTCTACTCTGATTTGTTCTGCAGATCTGTTGATGTTTTATATATATATATATATATTGTTTGTCGACCTTCGTGTCTGATGATGCTACTCTTAGTGCAATAGGTACTGAGCCTATCTACTACGAGGAAGAAATGACTGAGGAAGTTCAGTCAGATCAGTCTGATGACTCCTTAGAGTATAGTACAAACGGCATTGTATAGCCGTAACTACTCTGTACGAGAGAGCCTTAATGTTATATCTATTTAGTTTCATCTTTTGGTTCTTTTATCATTTTGATTAGCCCAGATTTTGGTGTGGCTTAATGTTGTAATTAATAGTTTGTTAATGGTCCCAAACTTGAACTCTAATTATGATATTCAATATTTGCTTTAAACTATACATCTTTTAGATACCATTTGTAATTATGAAGCTTCCACTATTTGTTAATTATATTTGAGGAAATGTTTATACCTCACAGCGGTCTTCGATCCAGATGGGACATAATTGGGGCCAGGTTGCATTGATTAATGTTAGAAAAGTTTTAATTGGCCCTAATCTCATGCATAACCCCGGTTTCACTTTTGGGGGCGTGACAGTTTTGGTCATTTCAATTTTCTATAAATACAAATACTAAATAAATCAATTTCTCTATTTTAGTAATTAAGTTAAATACGCTCGTTCACAAGTTTTAGGAAGCATATCCTCTCCGCTCTTGCACATGCTTCATGCATAAAACAATACTTAATTATAGGAAGAAAAGCCCATAAATGATACCTAACAACCCAACTCCTATCCCTCAAGCTGAACATTGTCACAACATCAATTAGAAAAACTATAACTACACAATCCAACAAAAACATAGAGCCAGATATTATGCACAATTTTTAATGATAATTATTTTATAAATATGATCATAAATCCTTTTCACTAGTGTTAAAAAAATAAAAAATAAAAAAAGAACTTTTTTCACTAGGAGGAAAACCTTTAAATCTTATCCATTTCTCGAAGTTCTTCTTGTACTTCTCATAAGCATTTCAAGGAGCATCCACTCATCCAAACACCAACAAATCCATTAACAAAAATCCAGTAAATAAATCATAAGAAAAAGAAGTCAACTTTACCCTCTTCCACCTCGCTTCACTCTTCAACATAAATTTGGCCTGTGATCCAAAAGCTCAATTTGGGACAGCCCGTGTCGGAAGGGCTTACGCTAAGTGCATATGGCAGTTCCAATGGAAATTTGGGCCCATCGGATTTTTAGGGTGTTATACAAATTAACATGGTTAGGTATAGTGCTCTACTTTTCTAGGTGAGCTATCATGAAGATTTGAATAGAGCGCAGTGGCCATAAATGAGGGTTTCCACTTAGTAAGGTGACACGTCCATGGGTGATGGGCTAGTTCTAGTGGAGGGGAACTCAAGAAATGCCATAGCTTGGGTATGGACAAATGAAAACACCTTGTATCTAAGACATCAAGGAGATGATAAAAGATATTAGTGACACATTACTATCACATATCCAGAGATCTTAATTAATAGGTAGATTCTTTAGCAAAATTGATCCAACTACTTACAAAACATAAATTGATGAAAATACATGCCCTCATGTATTGGCATTGGGCTACATATTCAGTCCATTGGTAGGGCTGATTAGATTGATCATGTCCACAAGTGATGTAATCAACTGGTCCAGCTGAATTTTTCAAATTTCTAATTTCCATGATACAGATTTACTTGCACAAGTGATGCGTCGATCAATCTAACATTGGGACCAAATTTCTGCGATACAGAAACCATATGGATTGATAAGCCCAACATCATATAATTTTGGTCCGACATTGTTATATAGAGGCTACAAGTGCGCATTGGATGCCATTCTGGTGTCTAGTATTTATTTCTTGAAGAACAGATTTGAATGGGCAAATACACTACACCTCGGCCGATATTTAAAACCATGGTGGGAGCAGAGAACAAATCAAAGCAGGGAGACCCATTCAAGGTGTGTGTGGACCACACAGTTGAAAGAGGGCCACAAGGAGGACTGGCCTGGTCTGGTCTGGCCTCTCTTGCCACAAGGGTCACCCCATAGCACACAGGCTCTCCTTATTAAATGTATCCACCTCCAGTCCCACCAGCCCATCAACCCTTCCCTCACTTTAATACTTCGACAGTACCACGACTACGTCTCACCCTTCGCAGGTAGGTCCATACGACCCATAAATCCCACCATTCTCGGCTCTTTTAGACAGTGATGTCCTGCCTACCAATCGCCCCTGCATGGCCAATGCATTACACAACTTTCCCATGGGCAGTGGATGCAACCCAATCACCTCTAAAATCTAGATTTTGATACTATCAACTGTGTGTGCAGCTCAAGTGGATCAGTAACTTACTATGATGTGGTAGAAGACCTGTGTCCAATTTGAATGGCATGTCTGTAAAGTTTGACCCAAGTGAAACTTCAACATATATACCCAACGCAGGCCCAGCCCAATTGAAAATTCTCTACTTGGAAAGGAAATTGGGTACCCAAGGGTCAAGATCAGACCAGACTTTAATTCCATAAAGGTTTCAAAATCCAAGCCCAGACCAAGTCGCACCTATCCTTATCATCAATACTGTCTTCTTTCTCAACTGGTTTTCTTTTGTTTCGGTAAACAATTCTTTGTCAACTAGCTAAACAACTAATACCCCCATTTATGAGCTATATATGTAGACAGTCAAACCTTCATATGATCAATTCACTTGTGAGTATCTTCCCTTGACTTGGCACTCACCTTTGTTGAGAGTACTCATGTCCAACCTACATCCACTATAAGATCGATGATGCAAAAACCATAAGGGTGTATGTGTACGAAGGATTGTATTTTCTATAAGTGGTTAAAAATGAGACCAAATGTAAATATCAAAATATAACCATATATAAAATAACCTGCCTTTAATGAAAATTGAGTAAGGTAAGATAGCTACCTATCACCTTTAGTGATTCAATACCTAGGAAATTCAAGGCCCCATATATGATCTCCACCTTATAGCTTTCACTCTTTATCTCTGTAACAGTGAATACAATACAATAAAAGTAAGGCAATATCAAGCGTTTCTTTACACAGATCAATCTAAACCGATGGCTATAGCTGTAAGTTTGGTCTATGTGTACTTTCATTCAAATCTTGATGTTTAATGTGAGAATTTCTCCTATTGGTGGAGTGCAAGTTGGCTGTACCTAGCCCCTCCGTATTTGCTACTCTATTGTCTTAAGCAAGGCCCAATGTGACACTCACCTGACCTTTATTTACGATTGGGTTCGTCATTAAAAACTTGTTTCAACTATGTTGGAATCAGAGACATGAATTACGTTTCTCTATACTAATTTATACTAAGCCAAATCCTCGAATAGGTTGCAGTTCTTTACATTTATCCTTACTAATTCCATTTATGTCCTCATCGGCCTACCCTTTATTTCCTACCTAAAAAAATCTACAATTAAAAGATGTTAAATTTAAAGGTTTCAAGGGCTATTTCTCCTCACCCTTATCCTTCATGAGGCACATATAATAATCATGTGCCAAGAGCTTTTTAGTGAATGTTGCATATGTAGACAATTTGCCATTGGCACATGCAGGCCCTACTTTTTCTTATCCAAGACATCCAATTACACATACCCCATTAAGTAGATAGCAGCCCAAATTTCATTTGAACTAGAATAATATCTACTATTAGATTGATTAATATGTGGAAAAGAAAATAGTGATTTAGTCCGGATTAATTCAACGGTGTATATCACTATAAATAGTGAAAGTTAGCCCACTGCATATTCCACGAGGGCCTGTGGTTTGAATTGCCTGACTCAAGTACCTGTGGGAACCACCTATGTCAAACTAATTGTCATCATTTAATCATTCTGAATGGATTCTTATTTATTAGCTTTATCTCAACGGGAACAATTAATTAGTGTAAGGGGTTATGGACAGGTGGTATGATATCATATAAGAAAGTGGTGGTGAATACAAAATGATCCGCACCATAAATGTATTTCATTGCTTGTGTTATGTATTGCAACTGGGCACTACACCAATTATATAATTTCATTTGGGGTCCATTAGATGTATGTCAAGTCCTGAGTTTTTGCGTGAATAGCGGATGACTTTCACAGAGGGCGAGCCTTGGCGCAACGGTAGAGTTGCTCCTTTGGTGACCTCGAGGTCACGGGTTCGAGGCGTGGAAACAGCCTCTTTGCAAAAATGCAAGGGTAAGGCTGCGTGCACATGCGCCCACCCTCCCCCTACCCCCGCTTAGCCGGGGAGCACTTTGTGCACCGGGTGAGCCCTTTAGCGGATGGCTTTCACAAAATTTATGGAAGACAAGCACACCAATAAATTTGACAAGAGCCCCTAGCAAAGTAGAAAGGTCCATATTGACACAACGAACCCCACACGATTATAATTGCTTGTGGGAGGGCAGGTACTATCGAAGATATATTAATATAGGCTTTTTGACATAATGCCCCTTGTAGTTTTACACTTTTTTCAATTTAGACCCTAAATTATTAGATTTATCAATTTAGCCCTTACATCAATTGATTTTGCATTTAGTTGGCCCCTCCATCTATTAGCCGTTCAAATCATAAACAGGATTCATGACGGCATCAAATATTAACGGGCCTTATTAAACGTTGACGCCCTTAGAACATCCTTTTATTAGGGCTCTGCTTTGAGAGGGTAGCAGGCGGCGATCAATGAATCGAAAGGGACGGCAACGGCGACGTCAGGACTGAAGAAGACTGTAGGTGATTAATTGTTGTGGTTGTGGTCGTTGTCGTTGTTCGTTTGTCTTTTTTTTTGTTTTTCTCATTTCCTAGATGGGGACTTCTTGTACATAGGTTTCCTCGTAACGAAAATATGGTTGGTTTTCTAAAAACGAGTTAAAAAAAAAAAAACAAACAAACAAACAAACATGTTTTTCAGTACGATTCAACTCTTGGTCAAAAGAAACTACGGTATTCTACAGGTACATTAAAAGAGAAAAATAAAATCATATGATTTTAGAAGCGAGCTATTGGTTGCCATAACAAAACAATGTGAGATAATATTCCTACAGCATAAAAGGTATCAGGTATATTTTTTTCAGATAAATTAATGGCTGAATGAGCTTACCAGTACTTGATCATGCCATCCCAACCACAAGTAGCAACTTTACTCTGCTCCAATGGATGCCACTCACACCCTATGCATACGCCTTCATGACATTCTAGAGTTCTGAAAACCTTGCAACTCTTCCAGTCCCAAAACCAGCACTTACCCTAACCATCTCCCGACATGACAAATCGCCCATCTGGAGAGAAATTCACCTGGCATTGGCAAGCATACCCCGCCGCTATATGTCCAGCAAACCTCTTCTTCTTGTTAAGTTGAAACCTCTCCCTTGTGCTATATATGAGAATCTGATTGTCCAGACTTTGCGCCGGCTAGCTAATTTGAATTGGGATGAAGTGAAATGGAAGGCATTGAATGCATATGTGGCTCACTGATGTACTTAATAACAACCGGAATCCCGAATTCCCACACCCGAAGAGACTTGTCATCACTTGAAGTAACAAATCTCCTATTGTTATCCACAAATGTGATGGTATTTACAGCACCAAGATGCTGATCATATTCTTGTGTGATCTCACCGCTATTCATATCCCACTGAACGATTTTCTTATCGCTCTTCCCCGCAAGAAGAATGTTTTGCTTATCGTCGTCCGGATTAAGCTTCACAACATAAGGGATCTTCCCAGTTGAGAACGTCGCGATTACCTTACCGGTCTCCGTATCCCATAATTTGATGTTCTTATCATAACCAGCACTCAAGAACTTAGTCCCATCATTGGAGAAGGAGATGTCACGAACCGCCTTGGAATGCCCCATGTAAGTGCACATACACTTGCCAGAATTGAACACATCCCAGATCTTGATCTTTGTATCCATGCCAGCTGATAGGAGCAGATGCCCATGCTTGGGGAAGAACCTGATGGCAGATACACCCTTGGTGTGGCCACTCCACGTGTGGACCCAGCGCTTGGGGATGTAGCAGTGGTCGTTGGTGGCCTTGGCGTCTTTGGGAGGGGCGATCCTGGTAGTCACGCTCCTCCTTCCCATGGAAAGTGGTCTTGTCTGCAACCTCCACTCGCTCTCCGCCAGCCCCGCCTTTCTCCTTCTCCGACTTCTTCTCTGCATACTCCTCCGCGTACTTGTTCTGCTCTTCGGTGAGCTTGGCCTGCAGACCTTACTTCTTCCCAGCCCAGGGGCTCTTCCTGTTCTTCTTCAGCCACTCTTCTGACGCTGGGTTTTCAGCTTCCACATCCGCTTCTTCTTCATCCTCCGCATTCTGCTCGAGCTGCCGCCGCTTCTTCTGCTCGTGCTGGGGGATGTTGTAGATGGATACCGCATCGTTCTTCTGGAGGGCATCAAGGTCTCCGACGTAGTTGATGCCGGAGGGGTCGGCGGCGTAGCCATATTTGTAGAAGGTGTTGTACTGCTCGTCGAAGAGGAAGGGGTGGATGGCGGCACTTTCGACGAAGCCGAGCTTGTGGTCGCGCATGCCCTGGGCAATGCCATCCTTGGCGTAGGGGTGGGCGGGCCGTAGATGGGGGCCCAGAGCTGGTCGTAGGTGTTAAGTAGTTGTTTGTGCATTTTCCTATCACCAATTGGTTTTGGGATTACTGGCTAGCAACTTTGATATGGTATCAGAGCCTGAGGTCTCGAGTTCGAAACCACGCAGGGCAGAAATGCCCCATGCCGCATTGTGTGTTTGTGCGGGCGCAAAATGCGCAGGGCAAAAAGGCCCCATGCCGCGTTATAGTCTTGTGCGGGCGTGTGCTTAGGATCCGGGCGGTGTCCCGCGCGGGGGGGGGGGGGGGATGTTAAGTAGTTGTTTGTGCAGTTTCCTATTACCAATTGGTTTTGGGATTACTGGCTAGCAACTTTGACATGGTATCAGAGCCTAAGGTCTCGAGTTCGAAACCACGCAGGACAGAAATGCCCCATGCCGCGTTGTGTGTTTGTGCGGGCGCAAAATGCGCAGGGCAAAAAGGCCCCATGCCGCGTTATAGTCTTGTGCGGGCGTGTGCTTCAGATCCGGGCGGTGTCCCGCCCGAGGGGGGGTGTTAAGTAGTTGTTTGTGCATTTTCCTATCACCAATTGGTTTTGGGATTACTGGCTAGCAACATTGACAGTAGGTGGGTTTGAAGGAGACGTGCCGGACGAGATCGATGGGCTTGTGGAGGTTCCAGGCGTCGGAGAGGGTGTCGTCGACCTTGGGAGCGGAGGTTTTGGAGGGGATAGAGATCAGTTGTAAGGATTTGGATTCAGATTGCTCTTCATCTTCTTTTTCTCCATCATCGTCGTCATCGCTTCTTTCTGTGCAATTGGGGAGCAAATCCATGTGTTTTTTAAAACCCTAGCTGCTTTGGCTTTTGAAGGGAAGAGAAATTGGGAAGGGGAAGGTACAAACGAGAGTCGCCGGAGACTAAATGCATGGATCTCCAAGAAGAAGAGCGGAAGGCACAAACTTATTTATTTCAAAAGGGTGATTCTAAACTCACCCACATGGTTTACTTAACACACCCACCTTTTAAAAAAAAATACACATTACGAAAATACCCCTCTCCCTCTCCTTCCTTCTCTCTCCCTCTCCCTGCTCCGGCGACCTCCGGCTGGGAGGGAGCGACATAGAGAAATGGAGGGATAAAGATAGAGACTGGAGGGGGAGAGGGAGATGGAGAGGGCGGGAAGGGAGGGAGGCAGAGGGAGTAAGGGAGAAAGAGGGAGAGGGCGGGCGGAAGGAGAGGGGAGATGGAGCAGGTGGGGAGAGGGAGGCAAAAAGAGAAAGGGAGAAGCAGGGCTGGCCGCATAGCTTCTAGATATCTGGTCTCCGTCGAACAATTTCACCAATCAGGTGATCTCCGAAGGGGAGACCTACGCCACGGTGGCGACGAGCAGTCCCAAACGGAGAGCGGGAGGAACGGGGACAAATGGGTCTGCGAGGTGCGACAACGGATAAATGTAGCCGTGCATATCTTATGTGCACAGGGTTGATAAACCGTACAAATGAAAAATGCACGGTGTTTCCCAGCCATGCACCTTACTATGTGCACGGCTCCGAAACTCCGTGCACATTTGGAGAAAACTGCGATCTGTGCACGGACATGATCAACCGTGTAAATGAAAAATGCACGGGACTTTCCGACTGTGCACCTCTTTATGTGGACGGCTCCAAAACTCCGTGCACCTCGGGAGAAGACTGCGATCAAGAGAGGGCGGAGAGAGTTGCAGGGCAGAGGGGAAAATGGAGATGGAAGAAGAGATATGGTGAAGCATGGACAGAAAGAAACAAAGGAATGAAAAGAGAGGGAGAGATGAAGGAGAGAGAGGGGAGATGGAGTGGGCGGTGGCAGAGAGAGAGAGAGAGAGAGATGGGTGCGCAGTGGGGTGGAGAGAGTTGCAGGGCGGAGGGAAAATGGAGATAGAGAGGGTGAAGCAGGGAGTGACAATCTTTCAATCACAAAGAAAAATGAACTAAAGTTCTTATCAGAACGTATTGATTTTCTGTCTCTTTCTCTTGGAGAATGATCACATATATAAAGAGATTACAAACCTTAATTAAGCCTAAATCAAAGCTCTATACAAAAGGAAATTAGCTAATCACTTAACTAAGTTAGGAAAGAAACTAATTACATATTTACAGCCATATCAATTGTTGACTAAATCAAATCCACGAGACTTAAGAAGCTTGCTAGACTGATGGGCCTTGGGCTCCTTAATGGATCATGGGCCAAACTTAACACCCCCCCTCAAATTGATGCGGGAGAATCAACAAGCATCAATTTGCCAACCAAGAATTGATGACGTGGTCTGGGAAGACCTTTAGTAAAAATGTCAGCAAGTTGAAGTTCAGTGGAGACATGTGGAAGGCTGATGACATCACGCTTGAATTCATCACGGATGAAGTGTCGATCAACCTCGATGTGTTTAGTACGTTCATGAAAAATCGGATTCTCAGTAATCGGAATTGCACTCGTATTATCAGCATAGAGGGGGGTAGCTCCGTCTGCAGGAAATTCAATGGCAGAGAGCAGACCGCGGAGCCAAAGTATTTCAGAGCATGCAGCAGACATAGCTCGATACTCAACCTCGGTAGAAGATCTGGAAACTTTGTCTTGTTTCTTGCATTTCCAGGAAATCACACTATCACCTAGGAACATGCACCATCCTGTAGTTGATCGGCGAGTATCCAGACAACCGGCCCAATCAGCATCGGAATAAGCTTTGAGAGAAATAGGATTAGCTGATGGAAAAAACAGTCCGCGAGACGGAGTACAAAGAAGGTACCGAATGATGCGACGAACAGCAGCCAGATGAAGATGACGAGTAGTAGTCATGAACTGACTCATGAGATTGACCGCAAATGAGATATCAGGACGCGTGATCGTGAGGTAGATCAAGCTACCCACTAACTGGCGATATGCGGTAGGATCCTGAAGAAGATCACCCTCCTCTTTACTGAGTTTAACATTCAGTTCGATTGGCGTATCAACGGGAGCTGAAGAAGTAAGCCCAGCCAAGTCAATAAGATCAACTGTATATTTGTGCTGATTGAGAACTATAGCCTTAGGGGATTGATGAACTTCAAGTCCAAGGAAATAATGTAAGGGGCCTAGATCCTTCATTTGAAATGTCCGATGAAGAGAAGCTTGGAGTACCTGAATCATTTTTGCATTAGGACCAGTAATGACAATGTCATCAACGTAGACCAACAGTACAGTGATCCCAAATGGATCATGATGTAAGAACATGGAAGGATCATACTGGCTGGGATGAAAATCCAAGTGTAGAAGGGCATCCTGAAATTTCTCAAACCATGCACGAGGAGCTTGCTTTAGACCATAGAGAGAGCGACGGAGCTTATACTCAAGCAGAGCATTCAGAGGAGCTCAGAATTTCAATAGATGGGACCCTAACAAAGTCCCACTCGTTGAACCAAGGATCAGGGATCCTTTGAGACGATGAGAGGATCTGATATTGGGTATGAAAAGTCCAAGTTGGTGCATCAGATAGGATTCAAAACTTATGTGCTGATTTTCAAATAAGGGACACAGAAATGAGTTCTTAGCCACTAAAAAACAATATTGCTGTCTATTCTTGTTACTGGTTGGACTTATAGTAAAAAAAAAAAGGCCATTAATATAATCCAACACAAAAGCCAGTAGATTATACAAAGTGTTAAGTATGAATAACATCAAAGCCCACCGTCATTTAAAATCACCCCAAAAAACATTCAAAATATACATCACTCATTTTTCATCATGCATATCACAATTACAAGACAACTGACAAACACCACTACAGAAATAAATTTGTTTGATTTTTTCCTATCTTCAGTTGCAAGTCTCATCTCTTCAACTGCAACACATATGTTTTCATTCAGTTTGTCCATTGTCTTTTTCATATCCTCGATAAGCGCTGCTACATTTTTCTCATGGCCAACTTCATCTTTCCATATGAATCTACCACAACCCTTTTCATCTTTCCAATTGGGACATTTCCAAAACTTCCTATTTGGATTAGCCTTTGTACGAGAGGTGAGACAAATCATCTCTCCACATGAGCATTTTGGCACGTAATCACTAGAAGTGGAATACGATGAAGACATGCTCTCGACCTACAAAAAAGAGCAATCACAAAGAAAGGTTATGCCTTTGCAATATCATATGGAATGGCATGGTTACGAAATCAAATTCTAAATAGTAAGGTCAAATTTAGATTTAACCCAGATCTAGTTTGCAGCATCATAGGCAATAATAAAGACATGCATGTAAAAAGAAGATAATGAGAAATTGAGGAAATGCGGTAATGTATACCAGTGGATAAACTTTTTCAATAGGAGTTGTAGGCTTTAATGCTACACCAGGGCACTTGACCTTTGCCTTAATTTTCTAAATTAGTTCTTTTCAATTATCTGCAACCAATTGTCATATGATGTCCATATAAGAAAATCAAATGAGTTGCATTGAAAGAAAAATACACAAACGAAAAAACATGCCTTTGGAAACCTCAACATGAAAAGTAGCATTACAGAATCACCAGCTATTGCTATAGGTTCCACATAATCTAAAATATTTGTGACCATAAGCTGAATGTGAAGTCCATAGACAGAATGATATCACAAGGCCCATTATGTTTAAGCCTTGTCCAATCTAAGTGGAAGGGGCCTCATAGTTTCTTTGTCAACATGACTGATCTTAGAGAAAATTATTCAAATATTCTTAGATAATGAACTTTGAATGAGAGAAATGAGAGGTTTTTTAACTTGCATGCTCCCTTTGACCATATGACCTTTATTATCTGCAATTCACCCAATCCTGTAGATTACAACTACTAGATTACAACTAGTAGTGGCCATAGTTAGTAAGAAATCTACACAGCAATAGGCTTTGTAGTCATTCCTAAAGGGGCCTATATATGTAGTAGTGGCCATACTTAATTTGAAATCTACACAGCAACAGGCGCTTTGTAGTCATTCCTAAAGGGGCTTATATATGCAGTAGTGGCCATAGTTAAGTAAGAAATCTACACAGCAACACTCTTGATGCAATCCAATCATAGGAAATTCAAGAGGATGGAAAAATCTTATTGTGTATTAGTTTGGATTAAAAAAAATCAGCCTCGTCGTCATCATCAGCAATATAGTCCTATCATCCATCTAAAGTAATCTTAACTTGTTTGACTCAATAGACATGTTAAATGATCCTTCCGCTCGGCAATCAGTGAGTTTCCAGACCTTGTCCCTCCACCACCACCCTTACCCAGTGCAAACAGCTGACCAAATCACAGAAACCCACTTCATCAAAATTCCCCCTTTCTCCTCCTCTCCATTGATTTCTAGAAAACTCTAAAAATAAAGGGATGATAGAGAAATCTGACCTTTCTTCCTCGCTGGGTTGCTGAAAGAGGGCTTCGACGGCGATGCAGGCAAGGCTGCAGATGATCTGTGACTCTTCGACCAGCTTCTCTGTTTCTCTTCTCTACCGATGGAGATGGAAAAACCTAGGGCTCATCTTCTTCGCTTCTGTGCATCGGTGATTGGAACGATGATGGAGATGAAGAACGACGATGGAGACGGAGAAGACAGCTTGGCTTGAATCTCAGAGATGGAGAGGAGACGCTGACAGTGATCGCACGAATCGCACGGGGAAGACGAAGTTCTGGAGAAGATGAAAGGGGAAGAGGATTCGTTTCCTTTCTCTGGAGCTTTTGGAACGAAATGAAAAAGGGGGGAATGGAAAGGGTTCAGGCGCCCAAAGCCAAAAGGCGAGTGTTATATGAAAAATGTGGCAGCCGTTGGATCAACTTTGATGATCCAACGGTTGTAAGAGGACTTCTCACATAATGGGTGAGAATAGTTCCCACCTGAATAAATCCCCATATATATTTATATATGAAATTATAAAATTTTCCGTGCCTGAAGGCACGACGCACCACCAGATCCGGATATGCCTCAGACCGATCGAACCTATGTTCGGTGCGCCTCGAAAGCAAGTCCAACCATAAAATGGATTCCACCAAAAAAATTCAATTGATTGCCAAATGATATAATTCCATTCATTCATTTATTCTTAACAAAACTGAATCATGAAATCTTTCACCCAATTTGCTTATCTCATCTTTTATCTTTGTCTCATCTCATCATCAATGAAGTAGTGCTTTTTTTTTAATTGAAGAAGGGATGGCAATACTCGTAAATAACTCAAACTTGCTGACCCTTTTTGCTTTTGATGAGGATGGCAAAAACTTATAAATTTATCCAACTTTTAGCTCCTTTTCTTTTAAATGAAAAAGGGATGGCAATGCCTGTAAATAACTCTAACTTGCTGCCCCCTTTTGCACTCCCCTCTTAAATCCAAGGGTCCAAAATATCCCTTCGATTTATCTACATAGATCCAAGGGTCCAAAATGTCACAGGATTCAAACTGTCACGCCCCCAGACGTGAAACTGGGTTTAAGTCGTGAGATTATGGCTAATTAAAATTTTCCAACATATATAACAACACTTAGCCCCAATCGTGTCCCAAATAGATCGAAGACCGCTGTGAGGTGTAAACATTTCCTCAAATAAATAAAGTAATAGCGGAAGCTTAATATAAGCAAGTGGTATCTTAAAAAGTGTAGTTAAGAGCAATACGGAAATACATTAATTAAAGTTCAAGTTTAAATAGTTAAACAAAAGTAATTATAACAATGAGAGGCCACACCAAAACTTGGGCCTAACCAAAATGGAATAACCAAAATAAATCAAAAGCTGAATTTATCCAAAATAGTCATGAAGCACTCGTGTACGGGGTCGATACGGCTATACAACGCCGTCCGTACTGTAATCTAGGAGGTCATCAGACTGATCCGTCTGAATCATCTCCGTCGTCTCTTCCTCGAGGTAGAAGGGCTCGGTACCTATGCACCAAGAGTAGCATCATCAGACACGACGGTCGGCAAGCAATATATATAAATCATCAAGATATGCAAAACGAATGAGAGTAGACAAGAGACAAGATCATATGAAATGCATAGCATTATGAACATATGAAATGCATAGCATTCGAACCATAATCAATCTAACATAAACATCTAGCAAGATAGGCGATCTACATAAGCTAAATTACCACGGGAATATTGCCCTCCCATACTCATATTGAGTTGTGGTGGGGAAACCAAGGCACAGGATATACCTGGCAACAAGGCACAGGGTTAAAAGCCTGGCAACAAGGCACGAGTGTGAACTCGGCAACAAGGCACGGGAATGACCCGGCAAACAAGCAAGATAACAAGTAACAAGTTGTACTGCGTAGACGTTCATTAAGGTCATCACACAGATGGGGCCCCATCTGTGTTGGGCGATATACAGCTAAGTGGTGCCTGACACAAGAATTTCTAGACAAACAATAGCGAGGGACTAGGCTTTCTTGCGTGAACAAGATTCATTAATCAAGGAGAGACTACTTTCCATTTATCAAATCAAGATCAAGACAATACAAGCAAGCTTTCTTCAATAACAAGTCGATATCAATACAATAAGTAGTCCTCATCAAGCTTTTACGATCAAAGCCGCCTAGCCACAACACTTCCATCAAACATTAGGACCACTAGAACATTAAGGGAAACCCTAAGTTCAACACCTAGGTTCATTAAATAATCCAAAGTAAAGCAAAGTAAACGAGGCTAAAGAACATGTACAAAGCATGTAGATAAGTACCGGACGGTACAATTCGGAATTAGAAGCGATAAACAATCCAACCTAGGTACAAAGGTTAAAACCGAAGCATCGTACAACCTAACTCAGTCAACGAAAGGAATAGGGTTCGCGATACCCAAACGAGGCAATCTTCGTGCATAGATGTAAAGGGGTATCCCGTTTGTCTCGTACTGTTCGAGATTGAAGTAGGTTATAACCCGATACAACCGGATTAACCGTGAAAGACATCGGCTCAAGATATCCTCACATATAGTCAAATGAGTCTAAAAAGGTAGCCGAGGTTCCACCTAAGTTTAATCGAAACAAGGGTAAAAGGACCCTTAAAAAGTAGTTCAGCAGTGGGCCGGGTCGACCTGGGCCAAACCCGGTCGACCCCTTTCACAGAGGGATAGGTCGACCAAAAGGTCCACCGCCCATGTGATCGATTGACCGGGCCAAGGCTCGGTCAACCAAAAGGTCCACCGCCCATGTGATCGATTGACCGGGCCAAGGCTCGGTCGACCGCGGGTTGTAACCCAAAAAGAGTGAACAGAATTTTGGTCAGGCACTGGGCGCCTGACTCCATTTGATTGGTCGACCGAGCCACCTGGCAGGTCAACCGAAGGCTCTGCGAAAACAGATCCCAGATCTATTTCTGGAGAGAAAAATGGGGAGAAACCCATTTCAAGTCTCTGGTCCAAAACCAACACATATGGAGGTAAAAACCCATCCATTTGAAAACCAAAGATCAAGTCCATCTAAGCATTTAAAGTCCAATCCATTTCATTAACCATTTAGGTCACATTATCATGTTTTCATCAATAAACCAAAACAAGTTGAGCAATGGTTCATCTAGATCATAATGAGCATCAAATCAAGGAAGAAACAAACATATCAAAGCATAATAAATATACATTAACTTGCCTTGATGGAGAGCTAAAGGAAAACCAAGGGAAATAAGGAAAATCCCTCTTTAGAGCTCAAAGTGGGGGAAACCTCTCTCAATCCCAAAATCTCTTCTACAAAATGAATGCAATAGGTGTAGATGAGTTTCCCTAAACCATTTCTAAGAAAATGGAAGAAGAAGGACTAGACCTAAAAGCTTGGGAAGCTTACCTCTAAGTGGATTGTCAATGGAAACCTTAGAAAAGAGGATGAATGAGCTTAGGAGAGCTTGAGGAAGAAGAAACAAGTGTTGGCCGGCGAAATAGGAGCTCCGGTGGTGGTCGACGGCAAGGAGGCAGCTTGGAGGAAGAGAAGTTGGAGATGCACAGTGAGGAGGAAGAGAGAAACGAATGGAATGAATGGGTTGGCTTATATTAGGGTTGGAAAAATGAGAAATATGGTTTAAGTCCTTGTTTGGCTACTTATGATTATTTGGGCCTCTTTCGTGCGTCGAATCGAAACGTAACAGAAGACAAATGTTCAAGAAATGATGCGATCTACCCGATGCACTCACTAAAACTCAAAATCTCGGAAAAGCCCCTGAAACTCCCCCAATTTGCAAACCAACCCCCTACACTGCCCAAACGCACTCGGACTCGCGCGAGGCTTCGCACGCGTGATCCACACGTCAAACCCGACTCGCTAAGACTCTAAACGAGCTTACTAACTAATCACACAATTAATTAAAATAATTTAGGCTATGGGTCGGGATGTTACATCCTCCCCCCCTTGGGCTATTTGGTCCTCCAAATCTCTAACCAAATCTCTAACACAGCTCTGGCAATAAGTCTGGATAATTTTCCTTGATCTGATCCCTGAGTTCCCAAGTAGTTTCTCCCGGACTGTGATGTCCACTGTACCTTTACCCAATGAATGGTCCTAGTCCTCAAAACATGTTCCTTGGTGTCTATGATCTCCTTCGGTTTCTCAACAAACGTAGTATCTGGTTGGACATCTAACGGCTCATGATGCAACACGTGTGATGGGTCGGGTACGTATTTCCTCAGCATGGAAACATGAAAAACTTTGTGAAATCCTGACAACTCTACTGGCAAGATCAATTTGTAAGCCACTTCCCCCACACGCATATCAATCTCAAACGGTCCGATAAATCTCCGAGCTAACTTGCCTTTATTTCCAAACCTCATAGTTCCTCTAGTCGGTGAGACTTTGAGAAACACCTTGTCTCCGACTTTGAAATCTAAATCTCTCCTCTTGAGGTCTGCGTAACTCTTCTGGCGGTTTCTTGCAATCTTTATTCTGTCAACAATCTGCTTCACCTTCTCACTGGTATCGCTGATGATTGAAGGTCCATGAAAACTCCGAACACCAATCTCTTCCCAACAAATCGGGGTCTTGCACTTCCGCCCGTACAAGGCTTCGAACGGTGCCATCCCGATATTGGAGTGATTGTTGTTGTTGTAGGCGAATTCACACAAAGGAAGACTCTTCTCCCAATCTTTCCCGAAATCTAAAACACATGCCCGCAACATATCCTCCATAGTCTGGTTCGTCTTCTCAGTCTGTCCATCGGTCTGAGGGTGATACGCAGTGCTGAAATTCAACTTAGTACCCAAGGCTGCTTGCAAACTGACCCAAAATCTGCCCACAAACCTCATGTCTCTGTCCGACACAATTGAATCTGGAACTCCGTGCAATCTGACTATGTCATCAATGTATTTGCGTGCCAAAACTTCCATGGATCCCCTCATCTTCATCGGAATAAAGTGTGCTGACTTGGTGAGTCTATCGACAATCACCCAAATGCTGTCATGGTCTTTCGTGGGTGGTAACCCTGCAACGAAGTCCATGGTGATATGCTCTCACTTCCATCCCGGTGTTTCCAGTGGTCGAAGTAACCCTGGAGGTCTCTGGTGCTCAGCCTTAACCTGTTGGCACATTAAACACCTCGAAACAAAACCTGCAATCTCTTTCTTCATGTTATTCCACCAATAGAAGCTCTTCAAGTTTTGGTACATTTTGGTGCTCCCTAGGTGGATGGTATAACGAGAATGGTGTGCCTCCACCATAATCTCGTTCCTCAAATCATGTACACCTGGTACACACAATCTATCCTGACAATACAACACACCCTCCACGAGTCCAAACTCTGGTCTGTCTGCTATGCTGTCTATCAACCTGACTAGCTCTGGATCTTCCCTTTGACTATTCTTGATTCTGCCCAAAATCTCCGGTTCCCAAGTGTGCATATTTGCAATCATCACTTTCTCAGTATGAGGCCGGAATTCTACATCCAAATCTCTGAATACTTCTGTCAAAGCCCACTCTATCTGCAAACATCCAATAGACGCTGTCCTTTTGCTCAGTGCATCTGCCACTACATTTGCTTTCCTTGGATGATACTTTATTGGAAAGTCATAGTCTTTGATGTACTCCATCCATCTAGTCTGCCTCATGTTCAAATCCTTCTGCCCAAACAAATATTGAACACTCCTGTGATCCGAATGAACTTCAAATTTCTCACCATACAGGTAATGTCTCCACATCTTCAATGCCATCACCACTGCTGCAAGTTCTAAATCATGGGTAGCGTACCTCTTCTCGTGTTCTTTCAACTGCCTAGACCCGTAGGCCACTACTTTTCCTTCCTGCATGAGTACACAACTCAATCCAATACCCGAAGCATCTGTAAAAATCATAAATCCCCCAGTCCCCGTAGGTAAAGTAAGAATAGGAGCTGTGGTCAATCTGGTCTTCAGCTCTTGAAAGTTGGTCTCACACTGCTCTGTCCACACAAAAGGAACATCTTTCCTTGTCAATTTAGTCAATGGAGCTGCTATACTGGAGAATCCCTTCACAAATCTTCTGTAATAACCTGCTAAACCCAGAAAACTCCTGACTTGCGCCACCGTCTTCGGACTCTGCCAACTAACAACTGCTTCAATCTTCGCTGGATCGACTGCTAAACCTTCCTTAGAGATGATGTGTCCAAGAAAAGACACTTGCTCAAGCCAAAACTCACACTTGTTCAGCTTGGCATAGAGCTGATTCTCTCTCAAGATCTGCAATGAAGCTCTCAAATGCTCTGCATGCTCATCTACGGACTTCGAATATACTAAAACATCGTCTATGAATACGACAGTGAACTGGTCTAGGCATGGTGCAAAGATCTTGTTCATCAAAGCCATGAATACACTCGGTGCATTGGTTAACCCAAATGGCATCACCAAGAATCCATAATGACCATATCTGGTCCTGAAGGCTATCTTCTGTATATCCTGATCTCTGACTCGCAACTGATGGTAGCCTGATCTCAAATCAATCTTCGAAAAGTGTTGTGCTCCCTGCAGCTGATCGAACAACTCATCTATCCTGGGCAATGGATACTTGTTCTTAATTGTAGCTTGATTCAACTGCCTGTAGTCTATACACATACGCATCGAACCATCCTTCTTTTTCACAAATAACATCGGTGCACCCCATGGTGATACACTCGGTCTCACAAATCCTTTGTCCAAGAGGTCCTGTAACTGAACTTTCAACTCTTTCAACTCTGCTGGAGCCATACGATAAGGAGCTTTCGAGATCGGTGCCGTCCCTGGCACTAGCTCTATCGTGAAATCTATCTCTCGAATGGGTGGTAGTCCAGGTATCTCCTCCGGAAAGACATCCGGGAACTCACAAACCACTGAAATTTCCTCCACCACTTTGGACAATTTATCCTCCGTGATAAATGCCAAATATCCTTCATAACCACTCTTGATCATTCTATGTGCCCTCAAGGCTGAAATGACACTAGTGGTCCTGCACTTCCTTTCCCCAACAATCTCAACACTGTTATCTAGCACTTGCAATCTGACGGTCTTGTTGAAGCAATCCATGACTGCTCTATAGGTAGACAACCAGTCCATCCCCAAAATCACATCGAAATCATTCATCCCTAGGATGATTAAATCTACAGATAGGATAAAGGTTCCTACTTGTACTTTGCACGCTGGATAATAGGACTCACACTGCACAGTCTTCCCTAAGGGAGTACTAACAAGTAAAACACAATACAATGGAGCTACTTCTCCCACCAAACATGCAGTAAAAATAGGAGAAACAAAAGAATGTGTGGAACCAGAATCAAATAAGACTCTAGCTGGTACATCTGAGATAGAGAGTGTACCTTCCACCACTCCACCTGCTTCCTCTCCTTCCTGTATATCCAAGGCATTAAGCCTACCCTGCTGCTGAGGCCTCTGTTGATACCTTTGTTGCTGCCCTTGCTGTTGTCTCTGTTGCTGCCCTTGCTGTTGCCCCTAGGGCCTCTGGTGTCCTCGATTCTGTTGAGGTCCTGCAAGTCTATACTGTTGTTGCTGCTGCTGCGGTGTCCTAGGCTGTTGCTGATTAGGTTGCTGGGGCCCATTAGGTGGTGCTTGCCTCAAAGGTTGTGCTGCGATCGGTGGTCGAGGAGCTGCATTCCTCACACCCTGACCTTGCTTCCTAGGGCAGTCTTTGACTTGGTGGCCCTGCAGACCACACTCAAAACATGCCCTTGTTAACTTCCTGCACTCTGCTGATGGGTGGCTCCCACCACAGTGGAAACACTCTACCCTCCGTGCTTGATCTGGTCTAGGCCTCTTGGCCTATTGCTGATACTGCCGCTGCTGATAACCTGCACCTTGATTTCTGCCCTGAGTCTGAGCCACTCTAAGGCTCTGATTGTAGATAGCCTTTTCCTTGATGGATTCTTCAGCCCAATAGGCCCTCTTAAGATTCTCCTCATAGGTGGCCAAAGTCACACTAGTCACCATCTCCTTGATGTTGGGGTTCAGTCCCCGGATGAATCTCATGACCTTATCTTCTTCTGTCTTCACCAAAGATGGTGTAAACCTAGACAGGTTCGTAAATTGCTGCTCATAAACCTGCACCGAATTCTCTCCTTGCTTAAGGGTCTCAAATTCCGCGATCTTGAGTGCTGTAATGTGTGGTGGAATATACTTAGCACGAAAAAGTTTGCTGAATGACTCCCATGCAATCTCATCCTCCACAGTATCAAAGGGAGTCTTGACTGACTTCCACCACATCTCTGCCGTGCCCCGAAACATATACGAAGCCAACTGAATCCTTTCCTTCCCAGTACATCGGAAGACCTCAAAGATCTTTTCCAACTGAACTATCCACTCATCTGCATTGAGTGGGTCTTCATTTCCGAAAAACTCAGGCGGTACCCTCTTCTTGAACTTATCGAATAGATCATTCGGGTCAAGTACCCTGGCTGGCATGATAATCTGCACTGGTTGAGCTTGCTTCTGCATTACTTCTATCATCTTGGATTGTGATTCTTGAGAAGAGATGAAAGCTTGCATCAACTAATTGAACCTTCCTTCCATAGTATTCTCAATATGTATGTTGGCATTGGCATTGGCATTAGCATTCTCATTAGCATTTGCATTGGCATTGCTACTCTCTGGGTTGCTATTGTTTGAGCGTAAATTTCGAGAAGCCATTCTGAAACATAATAAACATTAGTCCTATGGGACTCAATCTAGCAAACAAACTATACAATCTACAAAAGCTAAGATACCCAAAAAATGAATCCAATCCTCACACATCTTAGTTTCTACATGTTTTTAAATCTAGAAACCAGTAATTGCTCTGATACCAGCTTGTCACGCCCCCAGACGTGAAACTGGGGTTAAGGCGTGAGATTAGGGCTAATTAAAATTTTCCAACATATATAACAACACTTAGCCCCAATCGTGTCCCAAATGGATCAAAGACCGCTGTAAGGTGTAAACATTTCCTCAAATAAATAAAGTAATAGCGGAAGCTTAATATAAGCAAGTGGTATCTCAAAAAGTGTAGTTAAGAGCAATACGGAAATACATTAATTAAAGTTCAAGTTTAAATAGTCAAACAAGAGTAATTATAACAATGAGAGGCCACACCAAAACTTGGGCCTAACCAAAATGGAATAACCAAAATAAATCAAAAGCTGAATCTATCCAAAATAGTCGTGAAGCACTCGTGTACGGGGTCGATACGGCTATACAACGCCGTCCGTACTGTAATCTAGGAGGTCATCAGACTGATCCATCTGAATCGTCTCCGTCGTCTCCTCCTCGAGGTAGAAGGGCTCGGTACCTATGTACCAAGAGTAGCATCATCAGACACGACGGTCGGCAAGCAATATATATAAATCATCAAGATATGCAAAACGAATGAGAGTAGACAATAGACAAGATCATATGAAATGCATAGCATTATGAACATAGGAAATGCATAGCATTCGAACCATAATCAATCTAACATAAACATCTAGCAGGATAGGCGATCCACATAAGCTAAATTACCACGGGAATATTGCCCTCCCATACTCATATTGAGTTGTGGTGGGGAAACCAAGGCACAGGATATACCGGGCAACAAGGCATAGGGTTAAAAGCCTGGCAACAAGGCACGAGTGTGAACTCGGGAACAAGGCACGGGAATGACCCGGCAAACAAGCAAGATATCAAGTAACAAGTCGTACTGCGCAGACGTTCATTAAGGTCCTCATACAGATGGTGCCCCATCTGTGTTGGGCGATATACAGCTAAGTGGTGCCTGACACAAGAATTTTTAGACAAACAATAGCGAGGGACTAGGCTTTCTTGCGTGAACAAGATTCATTAATCAAGGAGAGACTACTTTCCATTTATCAAATCAAGATCAAGACAATACAAGCAAGCTTTCTTCAATAACAAGTCGATATCAATACAATAAGTAGTCCTCATCAAGCTTTTACGATCAAAGCCGCCTAGCCACAACACTTCCATCAAACATTAGGACCAATAGAACATTAAGGGAAACCCTAAGTTCAACACCTAGGTTCATTAAATAATCCAAAGTAAAGCAAAGTAAATGAGGCTAAAGAACATGTACAAAGCATGTAGATAAGTACCGGACGGTACAATTCGGAATTAGAAGCGATAAACAATCCAACCTAGGTACAAAGGTTAAAACCGAAGCATCGTACAACCTAACTCAGTCAACAAAAGGAATAGGGTTCGCGATACCCAAACGAGGCAATCTTCGTGCATAGATGTAAAGGGGTATCCCGTTTGTCCCGTACTGTTCGAGATTGAAGTAGGTTATAACCCGATACAACCGGATTAACCGTGAAAGACATCGGCTCAAGATATCCTCACATATAGTCAAATGAGTCCAAAAAGGTAGCCGAGGTTCCACCTAAGTTTAATCGAAACAAGGGTAAAAGGACCCTTAAAAAGTAGTTCAGCAGTGGGCCGGGTCGACCTGGGCCAAACCCGGTCGACCCCTTTCACAGAGGGATAGGTCGACCAAAAGGTCCACCGCCCATGTGATCGATTGACCGGGCCAAGGCTCGGTCGACCGCGGGTTGTAACCCAAAAAGAGTGAACAGAATTTTGGTCAGGCGCTGGGCGCCTGACTCCATTTGATTGGTCGACCGAGCCACCTGGCAGGTCAACCGAAGGCTCTGCGAAAACAGATCCCAGATCTATTTCTGGAGAGAAAAATGGGGAGAAACCCATTTCAAGTCTCTGGTCTAAAACCAACACATATGGAGGTAAAAACCCATCCATTTGAAAACCAAAGATCAAGTCCATCTAAGCATTTAAAGTCCAATCCATTTCATTAACCATTTAGGTCACATTATCATGTTTTCATCCATAAACCAAAACAAGTTGAGCAATGGTTCATCTAGATCATAATGAGCATCAAATCAAGGAAGAAACAAACATATCAAAGCATAATAAATATACATTAACTTGCCTTGATGGAGAGCTAAAGGAAAACCAAGGGAAATAAGGAAAATCCCTCTTTAGAGCTCAAAGTGGGGGAAACCTCTCTCAATCCCAAAATCTCTTCTACAAAATGAATGCAATAGGTGTAGATGAGTTTCCCTAAACCATTTCTAAGAAAATGGAAGAAGAAAGACTAGACCTAAAAGCTTGGGAAGCTTACCTCTAAGTGGATTGTCAATGGAAACCTTAGAAAAAAGGATGAATGAACTTAGGAGAGCTTGAGGAAGAAGAAACAAGTGTTGGCCGGCGAAATAGGAGCTCCGGTGGTGGTCGACGGCAAGGAGGCAGCTTGGAGGAAGAGAAGTTGGAGATGCACAGTGAGGAGGAAGAGAGAAACGAATGGAATGAATGGGTTGGCTTATATTAGGGTTAAAGGTTTAAGTCCTTGTTTGGCTACTTATGATTATTTGGGCATCTTCCGTGCGTCGAATCGAAACGCAACCGAAGACAAATGTTCGAGGAATGATGCGATCTACCCGATGCACCCAAAATCTCTTAAACTCAAAATCTCGGAAAAGCCCCTGAAACTCCCCCAATTTGCAAACCAACCACCTACACTGCCCAATCGCACTCGGACTCGTGCGAGGCTTCGCACGCGTGATCCACACGTCAAACCCGACTCGCTAAGACTCTAAACGAGCTTACTAACTAATCACATAATTAATTAAAATAATTTAGGCTATGGGTCGGGATGTTACACAAACACTGTTCTCCCATATTATATAAATATATATAGAGGAGTTATCAGGTGCACACCATGCGCATCTTGCGCACCAAGGGTGGGGCCCACCTGATCGTCCATCTGAATGGACCACACACAACCTCCCCTGCATTTCACAGGGGCTCACCTTTGCACCCATCCGATGTACTGTACACCGTTGGATCGACTGCACACCCATCCGAATGGACTGTACACCGTTAAACTTGTGGGGCCCAGATGGAGGTGATGATGATTAGGGATGGGGCTGATTTTTTGCAGAGATGAAGGGCAAGGATAGATCTTTCAAATCCATATGGTCCCAATCCGAGGTGAGGCCCCATGTGGGCCTCACATTGAGGTGCGCACACTGATTCAGTGCGCGACTCGCGCACTAGATTAGTACTATATATATACTAGAAATTTTCCGTGCCTGAAGGCACGACGCACCACCGGACCTGGATATGCCTTAGACCGACCAAACCTTGGTTCCATGTGTCTCAAAAGTAAGTCCAACCATAAAATGGATTCCACAAAAAAAAATCCAATTGATTGCCAAATGATATAATTCCTTTCATTCATTTATTCTTAACAAAACTGAATCATGAAATCTTTCACCCAATTTGCTCATCTCATCTTCTTATCTTGGTCTCATTTCATCATCAATGAAGTAGTGCTGTTTTTTCTTAAATGAAGAAGGGATGGCAATACCTGTAAATAACTCAAACTTGCTGACCCTTTTTGCTTTTGATGGGAATGGCAAAAACTTGTAAATTTCTCCAACTTTTAGCCCCTTTTCTTTTAAATGAAAATGAGATGGCAATACCTGTAAATAACTCTAACTTGCTGCCCTCTTTTGCATTCCCCTCTTAAATCCAAGGGTCCAAAATATCCCTAGGATTTATATACATAGATCCAAGGGTCCAAAATGTCCTTGGATTCAAAGTCTGCTCTCCCATATTATATAGATATATATGGGAGCCCCTCTCCTCAGCTAAAGCTGAGGAGAGTGTCCGCTCACCCACGTGTGACTGAAAGCTCGCCTGCCCATTTCCATCTCGGTCCAAAATTGAAAGCCCGCCCATTTCTTACAAACACCGTTCATGCCGCCCATTTCAACGAAAGTTATTTCGAGGATATCATCATCTCCTCAGCCTCAAAGATACCCTCACAGTTTCTCCTCTCGTCTCCATCGATGAAATACAATCTCGTATCGTCTCCTCCCCAACCTCATCTCATCTCCTCAGCTCCTCGGCACCCGGTGTTGACATCGTCGGAGAGACTGTGCTCGTCGTCGCATCGCATCTTGTCCTGCACGAAACCCTCCTCTATGTTCGCCACTCTCTCTGCTTTCTTTACTGAGGGTAAGATTTCATGTTTGTATTTTATTTTTGGATTTTTCTCCATTTCCGTGTTTTTCAGGGTTCTGAAAAATTCATTGAAGGTGCTGTCGCCGGAGGAGGAGAGAGGGAAACGTGTTGAGTCCCAAATCCGACGTTCCATCTCTCCCATCTATTCGTTAGAGCTGTAGCAGGTGTAGAACGCTACGTATGAAGCTCTGCCATAGCGCCTACTCAGAATCAGGTTCATATAAATGAGGTGATTTGGGGATTTTTTAGTGAAATTTAATTTTTTGTTTATATCGGGTAATTCCCTTTTTCAACAAAAGGAACCAAGCCTTGAGCAATATGCTATCGGCCTTCTTCTCCGGCGACGGTAGATCACCAGACACCGCAACAAATCTCAAACGTTGGAGCAAAATCTGAGTAGTTTGCCCTTCTTATCTGACCCCGAAGCACACACTCTGTCCTACATCTGAACCAATCTCTCGACTCTTTTCTGTCTTGCAAAACTATAATCGCCCATCTTGAGATCAGATCTGCAACATCCAGTGGCCCACTGTGAGATCAGATCTACAACATTCAGTGGCCCACCGTGAAATCCCAATTCGCTCCAATAGGGAACCAAGGTGACTGGTGATGACATAAGTTCAACTTAGGATTCTGCCAAGTTTCATGTACTCCCTCTCGAGCTGCAAAACTAGCTTTGACATATTTTTCAATTACAAATTCTGTTCTGGTTGGTGTAATTTTGTGCCCTACATTTGTGTTGTAAAATTCATGGATTTGTTGTGTATGAAATTCTGGATCCTGTAATATTTTGGTTCTTGTAATTTTCTGAGTTGCATTTGAATTGTAGCATTCTGGTGGTTCCTGTAACATTTATGAAATTTGTGTTGTCTTGAATGGTTCAAGAGCTCTATGATATGTTTGTTGCATTTGTACTAAAACCAGTTACATGTATATATCCAACAGTTGAAATTGGAACTACAACCAATTCCAACTATATTGCAGGTGGTAGATGTTGGCTCAAGGATGAAACTCGTAAAATGGCTGAACGGATTCCATGTTATTCAAAATTTTCTAACTCCTGTAAAAATGGTAGAATGTGTTCCATGTAATCCAATTATCCAATTTCAAGTATCAGTGCTTTTTATTTTATTTTAACTACAAATGGCTGAATTAGGTCCATCTTATCCAATTTTTATGAAAATGCCATTAATGGTAATTTGCATCCTCAACTTAAAACACCTAATGTATGACCAATAAAACACTTGGAGACAAGTCACATGATAACAAATGAGTACATCAAATACCGTTTGGCTGGTTAAATTAAGCAACACAACCATTTACATTAAGCAACATGTTACAAAATACAAGTTAAGAAGCCACATTAAACAGTACAATTATTCAATGATCCATATTCACCAAATTCAAGTTGATTTGAAACTGTGTACATACAAATAATCAACTATTTGCCCCTTGTTTAAAGTCTTTTTGCTCAGAAGTATAAATTTAGTTTCCATTAATCATGCTAAGGAGCCTCAATTTCCTTTCACATAAGATGGAGCATTGAAGAGGTCTGATCTCTGTTAGTTTCCATTAATCTTGCCAAGGAGCCTCAATTTCCTTGCACATAAGATGCAGCATTGAATAGGTCTGGATCTCTGTGTTGGTTGGCCTGATAGATGACCTTTGACTACATCAGAAGATGGTGCTAACCTTGTCACTGACCCGTGACCTTTTCTAGTTTGCTGATGACATCTCTTACGTTCTCTGGCTGCACATGGATAAGTCTGCACATTATGAAGACCTGTTAGTGTAAGAAATTAACAGGAGTGAGTAATTTTATTTATAAAAATTCAAAGAAAGAGGTCAAATTATCATTCTATAATATCCAGCCCGTGAGCTGTAACTTATAGTTCTTAACTCTTACTGATTCAATCAAATTGAAGGCAAAAATATGGAATGATTTGACTGATTTTCAAGGCTAGTTAAGATTTTAGATTGTCCATCTCAGGCCTCAAGCTGCACTCAAGGTGAATCTATCCAATGGATCAATGGCAAGAAGAAAAGAACCAACAATTACAGGTTGCTAGGTGGTCAGTGCGTCCTCTCCATTATCATTCACAAATGACTAATTATAATCAAATGCAGGCCATCAGTTCATCCTTTTCCAATAAAAAAATTTAAGGTCAGGTTTACATTGTACAGATTCCAACAACCGGTTAGCCATTTATAAGCAACCGGATCAAGGTCCAAAATGCCACAAGGTTAAAGGCACACTTCCATCCCCTTATGTTCTGAACAAGACTAGCCCCATTTTGTGGGGTGGACTCTGAAGTGGGAGAAATGGAGTTGGGCTACAGAGTAGGGCTTGTAGTGGCATTACTTGCTTTGACATTTACACTAACCTTCATACCACCAAGGCAATGTCCAGGAAAGTTCCAAAAAAATTCAAAAAGCCATCTGAGGCAAATTCGAATAATAGTCAGTCTTGAATCTGGGTTGTTCCTCACTAAAGAATTTCAATGCCAAAGATGTATGCCTCATTTGTGCATCATCCACTTATTTTTTCTGCAAGCTTTCTCAAATTAAAAAAGAAAATTAAGCAGATTTCCGATCACTGTGGCATTTTGTCAAACACCTAATGCATATAGAGCTGACTAAAAATGACCAACAAAGCCATTGATTAATACCAGCCATTGGAGCGGTGGGCTGACCAAAACAGATAAAAAAATTAAAATTAAAAAAAACCAGAAGAACACCATAACATTCCCTGCGTGGACAGTTTCAACACACTTTTTTTGTTCAAAACCCTCTGAAACCTGTCGGAACACATAGATATTCCTAAATCCAAGCCATCCAAACCCCACATCAAACTCAGACTCCAGAGAGAGAGCAGGCAGGGAAAGAAAAAATAAAACAAAGAAAAAAGAAAGAAAAGGCATACCTCGAAGAGACGGTCGCTGGAAGCTCGCGGCGGGAGAAGGGGCGCCGCCGGAGAGAGACTGCGTCCCCGGACAGAGGACAGGGTCGCCGGAGGGAGATTGTCGCGGGAGAGATCAGTGCCTCGCAAGGGAAAATGGGTTCCAGGGCAGGGCGAAATGGAGAGAGAGAGAGGAGACCCAGCAATGGGGGAAGGTAAAAGTCAAAGCTCCATCTCACCGGAGACGATCGCCGTAGAATGGAGGGAGAGAGACAGCGCCAGCGATGGAAATGGCGGAATAGAGATAGGAGCCAGGGCAAAATCACGATCGTTTTTTTATTTTGGCCTCAAGATGGAGAGAGGGGAAATGAAATCCTTTTGGGCGGGGTCCACACATGAGTCACTTGACTACAGATTTCAGTCGGTTCCAGCGATCGCCTTTCCCACGTGGTGAGCAGACCTTTTCCTCAGCTTTAGCTGAGGAGAGGGGCTCCCATATATATATAATATTATATATAGGGGCCAGTTCTCCTAAGCTGAAGCTTAGGATAAGATAAACTGAAGTAAGCTTAATTATATGGTGGGGCCCACTTAAGGACCTACATGGGGATGGGGGTGGGGGGATTTCAAGGGTCTCTATCATCTCCATCTGGGCACCAAAAGTTTAATGGTCAACGGTCCATTTGGATCTATACACAGTCGATCCAACGGTCTAGTAAATTTGGATTTGACCAAAAGTTGGTTGGCATGTGCAATTTAGGGGGATCGTGTGTTTGGTCCATTTTGATGGACGAAGGATGGGCCCCAGAAGCGTTAGCTTACGGAACCTTATCCATATATATATATATATATGTATAATATGGCAGCTCAGGTTTTGAATCCTCAGACATTTTAAGCCCTTGGATCTATGTATATAAATCCAAGGGATATTTTGAACCCTTGGATTTAAGAAGGGAATATAAAAGGGGGCAGCAAGGTAGAATTATTTACAGGTATTGCCATCCCCTTTTCATTTAAAAGAAAATGGGCTAAAAGTTGGATAAATTTACAAGTTTTTGCCATCCTCATCAAAAGTAAAAAGGTCAGCAAGTTTGAGTTATTTACATGTATTGCCATCCCTTCTTCATTTTTTTTTTTAAAAAGCACTACTTCATTGATGATAACATGGGACCAAGATAAGAAGATGAGATGAGCAAATTGGGTTAAAGATTTCATGAATGAATGAAATTATATCATTTGGCAATCAATTGGATTTTTTTTGTGGAATCCATTTTATGGTTGGACTTGCTTTTCGAGACGCACTGAACCTAGGTTCGGTCGGTCTGAAGCATATCCAGGTCCGGTGGTGCGTCGTGCCTTCATGCACGGAAAATTTCTAGTATTATATATAGCAAGTTCTCAAGCGTGAAGCCCACCCAAGTTATTTGGTTTCCCCGCTCTACATCCTAGGCGAAAATCAAATCCCAAATCCCTTCTTCGAAAAAGCAGACCCCTTCGCTGGCTCTCCTCTCTCTCCATTTCGCATGCCCTGGAACCCATTTTCTTCTGTGACAACGATCTCTCGCAGGCGACGACGCGACAATCTCTCTCCAGCGATAAATCGCCCCCATTTCCTTCGCTGGCTCTCCTCTCTCTCCATTTCTGAAACCCATTTTCTTCATCGAAGATCTCTTTGAAGAGGGACGATCTCTCTCCAACGACAACGTAGTGATCTCTCTCCAGCAGTGATCTTTCTGCAGCGACACCTCCCTTACCCAGCCTCTCTCCCTCGAGACTGCGAAAGATAATCGTCCGTGATCCAGGCCTCGTCTCTCTCCCGCCAGGTTAGGAATCTGCCCTCTCTCTATCCGCATTTCAGTTTTCTCCCTCTGCAACCAGCATAAATGGAAGATTGGGTTTTTTTATTTTACTTTATTTTATGTGATTGATCGAGGACATCGTTTCTGTCCTCAATGACAAAGCACCATCCACCATTTTCTTGTATATCCATTCCAAAAGCCCCCATCCCAAACCCATTTTCTCAACAAGATGTCCTCACCTCCATCAGCCATTCACCTCCATCGGCCACGTTGCTTGCTGAATAAAAGAAGCCACAAAGCCATGTCCGGCTAGGGCTTTTTAAAAATACATTTCTTTTGAGGTTGTTGTTATACCTAGACAAGCCTTTGCACCTCTTTCTCTTTCCATAAATAACATGCAACAAGTTGCATCTCCCTAAGATGCAAAACCCATCTTTAAGACCACTGCATTATGGGGTTAAAAGAAAATATGTATTACGATTTTTATTTAAATATGAAACAAATAAGACAATCTATGTACCTTGATAATTAGATGTCCCAGTAGAAAACAGGGAAGCCAAAATTAAGAAACCAAGAATCCGCCCCATCTTTGAACGATTATGCTCACTGATTAATTTATTAACATGAACTCCAATACTCTTGAATGAATTCTTCATTTTTCTGAGATTCACTACCATTGCTTCATTCAAAGAATCATGTGAGCAGCGATACGCCCTGTATATATTTGTGACATGTGCAGAGCAATATAAATGAACAGATTCAGACAAAACACATATCCAATAGAAATGAACAACAGAAATTACAAAACAAGGAGGAAAAAAACAAAACCCACTTCAGGCATTCAAAAAGAAGAAATGTACGGGGCTTGGATTTAGTTTGGGAGTTTTTCCTCATGTTTTTGCTTATCAAAGTTTGGATGTTTTTTCAATGCATCAGGTAATTGTGGCTTTCGCTAGTGTTGGGAAAGGTGTCGTTTTTATTTTAGATTGATTTATCTTTGTGTATGTTCAATTTAAAAAAATTCCAAAAAAATGTCTGATGTATTTAGATGCACGTGCCTTGCACGTGTAGGGCACCACTAGTAATTTATACCAATGGATGTGATGGTATGCTTTGGTCTATAGTTTCACTAAATGTGGGTATGATTTCTAGTAAAAGTTGGCTCTACCTTAAAGTCTTGCATGTGACATTCTTAATCATATGTTAATCTTGCTCTTTTTTTGTATGCAGATCGAATCAAAATTGAAGAATTTTTTTTTATTGAAAGAGTCCATGCAGCTAAGATGCAGCCAACATGAAGGCGAAGTATGTAGATAAACAGAATGCTATATGTTAAAATGGGATGCATGAAGTTTTTTTTAACAATGGTGTAAGGGTTGGAATGGAGCAACAATGAAATGATCAATTTGAATGTTGGTACAAAGTAGAATGTTAGCATGGGTTTCAATTTTGTATTGGTAATGGTAAAGTAATGTCGAAATGCTGTTTGAATATTAATATGAAGTGCAATGAATTTTCTTGTTTCATTTCTTGATGGTTTTGAAATGGAAATGGATGTTGGGTGTGTAGTAGATTTGGTCTTGGATACTAGAATTAACAGTTTCAATTTATTCATGCGACACAGGTTGGAAGTTGTAATGAGCTGATGTATATATAGGAAAAGAAAATTAAAAGTCAAATAAATAAAAAAATTATTCACGACGAGAAAAAATGCTGGCAAAAAAATTTGAAAAAAAATAATTTTTGTAAAATGTAAATCTTTTCCCGACGCGAAATAACGCCGGTGAAAGTTTTCTAAAATTTATATTTGAAAAAATAAACCTCTTTTCCCGGCACAAAACAACGCCGGCAAAAGTTTTTTTAAATTTTATTTTAAAAAAATAAACCTCTTTTCTCGGCGCAAAATAACTCCGGCAAAAGTTTTTCTAACATTTATTATTGAAAAAATAAACCTCTTTGTCCGGCGAAATAAACCTCTTTTCCCGGCGAAAAAAAATGCCGGCAATGTATAACTTTTTACCAGCGCTTTCTTTTTTCACCGGCAAATGATATTAGTGGCATACTTTTCCCGGCGGATTGCCGGCACAACAAAAATCGCCGGCAAAGGTTTTCAACGGCATTTTATAGACCTTTAAAGTGCAAATTCTTATAGTGTGATTTTATCTGAGTTGTATGTGTATATGGACCGCCAAAAGCACCCAAAGGAGGGAAGATGACACAAAAAAGCAGCACCAAACAAACCAAGCAAGCCACTCTAGGCAAAATTTCATCAATTGTCGTTTCCTTCAATTTAAAACTTAAAATTTGATTGAAAACTCATCTTACTATATTTAAATTGGAAAATAATCCGGGAAAGACAGTGAGTTGGAGCTAAAACTCAGATTTAAATTGCATGACACCCATTTAGATGGTTAGAGGGCAAATGAGTCATAAAAAACCTGATGTTACATGCTTAGGGACCATACACCCATTTAAATGGTTAGAAGGGCAAATGAGTCATAAAAAATCTGATGTCACATGCTTAGAGACCACTATCTGAAGAATTAATCTCATGTGCATGGGACTTTAGACCTTAAACATTAATGCTTTGTCCTAGAGACTTTATAACATGGTACTGAGAGATCTCTCGCTAATTTACCCATATTATTACTATTATTACTGCACTTTGGTGAGGATGATATATAACCCGGAATACCGTCTACTTTGTTATCTACTGCTTTTCCACACATTTTGCAGTTTTTTTTTTTTTTATAGCGCTCCGCCACCCACAATGGCTTTTAATCCGGATCGTGAGAAAGGATCTGTTGACGGGGCGGAATATGAATGGTGGGAATGCCTCTTATTCGAGGTGCCTAAAGGGACCAGAGGACCCACGTTACCTTTCATCATTCGGGCTTGAAACTGACTTCTTTCGGATCTCTAGAAATATACGGATTTTAGGATCCTCAAAAGACAAATGTGAGTTTTTTTTTCTTTTTTCGCTAAATGAGAGTTGAAAAATCAATCTTTATATGTTGAAAAATCAATCATCAATCGGATTGAAGTGAAATTTAAGAGCTCTCCATTGCATGGGGACAGGATGTGATTCTATGTTCTTGATTTAACAATGACGAGTCCACCATCATGCAATGGCTTGTGGGACCAGCAACCTTGCTGGTCGCCCCTTTTCATGTAGTCATTGACACCTGCATTCGTTAGGAGGCAGCCCCACGAGTTCAGCCATCATCCCCACATTTTTTTGTTGGAGGGCTCCATCTTTTTTAAAGACTCCCTTGGTTGGAGCTCGCTCCTCAACACTCCCTTTCAGGTGGAATCTTATCGCTGCACTTGTGGCAACACACTTATTATTCGAATTCAAAACCCATAGGCTAGACATTGATACCATATTAAATTTCCTTAACTAACCAATCGTGCCAAAATCTCAAGGTGTTATTAGAAGAAGTATAAACAATTCTCGCTACTCCTTCTTGGGTGGAGACCACTCCTCAACAAATATCTCACCTCAATCAAAGTCAAGAGTCACTCTCAATTAGAACCACCTTCAATGACATGTGATGAATACTGATCGATGGCTTTTGTTGAAGTTAGATTTAGAGCGAAATAAACCGTGGAAGCACCACCTGTTTTGACAAATGAGAACGTTGACCTCTAAATATGAACTTCAATCAAAGTGACGATCAGTTTTAGATTTAGTATGTGTTGAACGGGTGATTAATTTCAAAAAGTTGAAACCTGAAAGAGCAATATCCCCTTGTATATGACACATTTTTTTTCTTACAGGCAATTGTAATTGTATTAAAAAGAAAGGGAGGAACAGAGGCTAAAGGCCCAACAAGAAGAGCCACCAAGGCAACTATACAAGTAAGGAGGAGCCAGAAAAAATAGGGGAAAGGAGATACCACACTATTACAAAGCCTCAAACAAAAGAGGTATTGAAAAAAATTTACATAGCTTTTGGAGAGGCTTACCGGTAAATGGTTGAACTAAAAGTTTGAGGGAGGAAGATAGAAGTTCTATAAGGATGATCTTAGCCTTCATATGAGAGACTCTAGAATTCCTGAAGGTAAGATCATATACACTTCCAAATTACAAAAGTGGTTGTGAAGAAGATAGTGGAAACACCTTTTGTGGCCAACTTGTCACAGTTTGAAGATAGATGAGACCAGATGCTGGCGGGGGAGATGTGAGTCGCATACTTGATACCAGCCCCTAGAAGAATCCAAGTCCACAGATAAAAAGCAAAAGGGCAGTTGAAGAGGAGGTGAAGGTCGGTCTCCAGACTGCTTTTACATAGACAGCACCTAAGGGCAACGCTAATTCCAGTTGATTGAACCCAAGACTGAGTTGGAGTTTTCCAGTGCATTAGTCTCCAAGCGAAGAGAGACACTCTGGGGAGCATGAAAGAGTTCCAAACCAGAGGACCTCACTCCACTGAGACATAGATCGAAAACACTTCCAGGCTTCCTTGAAGGAGAGATCTTTACCAGGATGGGTTTTCCAGTAGACTCTGTCCTCAATGGCCTGGTTTAGGACAACATTCTGTGTAGCAATCCTTAGAAGCTCAGTCGGTTCGGGGGGAAATCCAGATGGAATAATCCAGTTGTCTCCCTGTCTAAGAGAGCTCAGCCTCTGATTATAAGGGAAAGAGAGGGAAGGGAAAAGGGAAGCAATGCAGACATCCTCTGACCAGCAATCATTCTAAATATCAGCAAGGTTACCATTACCAATGGTCCATCTGCAACCAGAGTGTATGAGATGGGCGGACTTCCTAATTCTGCGCCAGATGCAGGAGCCCCATTTGGGAGTGGTGGGTGTCACTTCCCGATTCGAATCACCCTGGCCTAGGGTAATCCCCGAGGTGTGACACGCATACTCCCGTGATATTATACTTGTCTCGAGTCAAGTACGACATCACGAAGGAGAAAATTAACCTTCCACGTGTGAGTTTAGCTCACTAAACACTTGTCGACAACATTTAATAGCGGAAGATTTCATAACAAAATACAATTAGGTACCCCTTCATGAACAGTCCTATTTAAAATTCACATGCTTATACAAAAGTTAGTTATACATTGGAACCAAAGTGGGGACTATAAACATTACCCCACAACTTATACAAAATATTAACCAAAAGCTTCCTGTATCTAACTAGTGTGACCCACACAAAAAGAAGTCAATCACACTTCCAATCTAGCTCTCAAAAGTCTCTATGACGCTCTCCGGAGGTCCAGACTACATAGGCCCATTACCAGGCCACTCTTCTAATCCTGGAGGAACCTCTTCGGTGTCCTCCTCTCCCTCTTGGGCCTCTTCGGGCTCGGGAGTTGCACCTACGCCTGTGGCACCAAGATAGATACGACTATTTAGCAAGTATAGGCATTAACATTGTAACACATGTCAAATCTATTTGAATTTAAAAACAATAGATTAAAGATGCCAAGGTTGAGTAAACTAGGCAGTTTGTGCAATTGAATCATTTATGCTTTATGAATCAAATGGGAAATCAACATACAATCTGGCATCTACATTGAGCTCATCCTCTCAAAAGAGAGCAAATCTAGTTGGGATATCACCAGCTAATCGGCCAAAGGCTGACTGACTACCCGGCTTTGGAGTTCTAGTACTCCAATAATGACTTACTACAGTAGTCTTAATTAATAACCAAGTGTAACCCCGTCGAGTATCACAGGGCCAAAGCTAAGTAGTGCCGACTCAATCAAATCAAATAATAATAAAATGTGAATAAATGTCTATACGATAGAAAATCTCATAATCGCAAATTGAAACAACTCAAATCAAATAACCAAGTGTACATTCATATTATTTCAAGGAATCAACTCTAATATATATAATGCATCAATAGACTAACTTGAAGTCAAGGTAATATCTTACTCAATATGAAATGCAACGAATTTAAGAGAACAATACTAATCTATTTATTCCAAGTCTTTCACTGTCCATTACAGGGTAGTTCTAAAGAATCAATGTATTACTATCATGTAATTGGTGCCACTAATTATAAGTACATTGAGTCCCTAAACTAACCCCTATGGCATAGTTTTAGACTAAGGAGTGTTTTCAGCCTTGATGATCTTTCACGTGGTTATTTACCATTGGTCTGTTGATTTTGTCAAAGGTGCCAATTTCTAGGGTCCTATAAATCCCTCGGAGTCTAAAATCCTAATGGGTTTCATAAATACACAATATAGGGGTATTCATAAACTTTTAGTAGTCAAAAGAAAGTGTTTTGTCAAACTCAGGGTCCAAACAAAAATAAAATAACATAAAAATAGGTCAAGACAGAGCCCAACCTCGCTATAGCGAGGTCCATCCTCGCTATAGCGATGGGCACTTCTTTGTCTACCCCTTTCTTTTTCCACTATTCTTTTGTTTCTTAGTACAACTCCTGCACACATGTTTCCTGCCTCCACCTGCACATGACTTTTGACTTTAACACATAGGGAATTCTAGCCCATGCCTTGAAATGACAATGGTTTGCAATTTCCCTGCACATGCTTTCCATCCAACCACCATTCATATACAATTTGTACATATGTACTTTATGTTTGTTTTACTACACCATCACATCACCCACTTTAACCATTTCAGCTGTACCATTTTTTCCAAGCTACCTTCATCACCATTCCACCGAATCTCCTCTTTACCACTTCAAGCAAGACTATAAGTAGTAAGAATCAAACCCATTCATATTCATTCTCCATTTAAACAAAAAGGCTAATCAAAGTAGGAAAAGAGGACCAAATAGAATGTAATAATTAATCAAGGAATTAGACAACATGCATTATAATGAAAGCTTATACTTGCCTTAGATTCAAGCTTTACACACCCTATTCCTTTTCTTGAGCCAACTCAAGTAAAACCCCCAAATATCAAACCTTAAATAGAAAACAATGCCAATAGCTATTAATATGCATCCATGCAATATGTATGAGTTCTATGGACTCTCTTATCACCCAAATTCTACAAGGAGGATCAAGTTCTTACCAAAAGAACTGATGAGATACTGTAGGAACTAAATCTTGTCCAACCAAGGTACAAGAATGAAGAGGAAGTGATGGAGTGGTCCAATCTTGTCTTCAATCCCACATGCAACGGATTCTTTAAATGATTTGAGGGGGAAAGAAGAGAATGGCGAAGAATGGTAAGAAGAGGGAGTTCCTCTTTTTCAGCCCAGCCAAATTCGTTTGGAAAGACATGAGAAGTTGAGTTGGGTTGGCTTGAGTGAAAGAGATCCCCATTTTACAAATAAATCCACTAGTCATCATTATTTTCATAAAAAGTCAAATGGTGGCCCACTAATTCAACGGATGATCAAATGAAGTAAAGTTCTATATGGAAATCGACGTGTTCGGTGAGATACACGCGATGATGCCAAGATGACGTGCGTATGAGGTAAAATGAGAAAAATCCTAATTTACACCCAAATCCTTGACTCTACCCAATCTAGTCAATTTAGGGTCAAACTACCTACCCAAGACTCAAGGTCTAACCCAAGGACTCTAACAAGATTAATTAATCTTAAACTAACCTAATTAGCTATTAAGTATACTTAATTATTTAACATATAATTAATTAGGAATAAACTCCATTAAATTGGGATTCGGGGTGTAACAGTGGGGCTCCTGATTGTTGACTCACGGAAGTATCTTTTGGTCATCCAATCAGCCCAAGGAGAATTTGAAGAAGCAGCCAGCCATCCCAGTTTAAGGAAGGAAGCCTCGTTCTGCTCCTGGATGCGCCTTATGCCCAGGCCTCCTTCATTAGTAGGGAGACAAACCACCTTCCAGCGAATCTTGTTTCTACTAGCACTGATGTTGTCCGCAGACCAGAGAAAATGCTTCATCAGATGCTCCATGTGATTTGTCACTGACTTTAGAAAAGGGAAAACCAAAGAAATGTTAGTTGCTAAACTACAAAGCACATGCCTAATAAGAATTCTGCGACCTGCAAAAGAGAGGAGCCTGGATTTCCATCCAGAAAGCTTGGTTAGGAACCTGTCCAGAAGGTGGTTGAAGTGGTGTCTCTTGAGAGTGCTTGGGATTAGGGGGGCTCCGAGATATTTTGAGGAAAGAGGATGGTCCTGAAGACGAGTGAGGTAGTGACTGGCTGACTTTGTTGAAGTTAGAGTCAGAGATAAAGGGAAATAATAAGGTGAAAACTGTTCTCACGGTTCAAACCGTGAGAACTATGGGTGGGGCCCACCTATCACCAAATCCAAACCTTGCAATGGACAAGCACCCCTTATAGTCACACGCCCCAGGTTTTGGCACAAATGCGAATGAAATGGACCGTTGGATCAACTATATACCCATATGAATGGATTGGGCTTGTCGGCCATGGATGAAGGGGTTAGAAGCATTGGATTGTGGCCAAACTTGATATTCAGAGTGGTCCTATATAGATCTTTCAATCCCCACCTGTCCCGTTCCAAAATGGAGCCCCCAGTGGGCCCCACAAAAAAGTTCTCACGGTGACTCCGTGAGAACAGTTCTCACTGGATCACATCCCTAGAGATAAATATTTATAACCATTTTAATGTTTCGTGGAAGCAAAAATTTGTTTGACATGCATGTGTTATTATAAAATAGTATATTGTTAGAAAAATTGTGGAAGGAAAGAGATTGGGAGGAGGACAAGTTGCACAGTAAATTGCGAATCCCTATGATGCATGGATACTTCAAAGTGAGCAACGTATCATGTCGTATCGTATCCGATACTTCAATTTTTATGTGTTAAATCCGTGTCCCTACCGTGTCTATGGCGTGCCCTTGCCGTATCCATGCCGTATCTGTACATCATAGGCGAATCCTGCCTCTGCCATCAAACCAATTAACACCGAGTGTTAGAAAATTGAGATTTAGAAAATTGAGATTTTGACCATACAACTGCCTTAGTAGTGGACTTTTGTCTCTCAACGGATGAAGTTTAAAAAAATGCTCATACAATTATTTGTATAACAAAGGACAACGCAAGAATTACAGTTTTGCCCTTAAAAAGTGTGATATCCTACAATTCTAGCAGATAGATTGTCTTACATGAATGATATCACTCACCCGTCTACCAAAAAAATATCGTGTTGAGACAAAAATAGACTGAATTTTTTAATGTTTCATAAAAGGTGAAATATACCTTTGCTAGTGAACAATAAGATCGACTTTTTTTTTTTTTAATCCAAAAGGAAAGATCGAATTATATTTGAGAATCGCTTATTTCGAGTTTCGAGCATAAATGAGTGGATTATATATTTGCTATGTATTGTAATGTACTAAGGGGCCAAGCTCGAGCATGCATAGGCTTGAGTCCAACTCGTCTTTTTCATACAAATGGTTATGACTTTTATTTTAATTTTTTTTTTTGGAGTGGATATCCCCATGGTATTTTTATCCAATACAACTATTCTCATGTACTCACACACTACCCCACAATACACATGCACCAGGTGAGTTTGGGGTAAGATTTGAATACAAAATGTAAGGAGAGAAGCCACTCCCTATGCCGGTGAATCATCACCCAAGTGGGTAACTTACGCACATGACATTGATAAGCTGATCTTAGGCTTGAATTTGAGTCAAGCCCTTAATCAATTGGTTTCAAGCCAAGTCATGCTGAACATGCCTTAACTCAAGCTCAACCTGTGAATTAAACGAGCCTAACTTGAGCTTCACTCGATTACTTTATAAGCCAAGCTCAAGCTAAGCCCAAACTTGTGAAAGCAAGCCAGCTTGACTCATTGATAGCCCAAATCTTAGTTAATCCTTCCTCCAACGTAAATAAAAACCAAAAGATTAAAGGCATGATGGGATCGCGGATACTTTCTTAGTTGAAAATTCTTCCTCACATTGCAAATAAGATATTGATTTGGAGAAGATTAACCCTTAATAAGAACCTTTTGTGTCACACTAGTAAGGGGTGCAATTTCAGTTTGTGAAGGGCCCTGCATAATTCTGTGTAGCAGTGGGTCACTGCAAGGCCTAACATTGTAAAACTATAGAAACCTATGACACATCTATATAATAAGCATGCCAATGCCAATCAAAGATATATTGGTTTAGGATATTTTTTAACTTGAGTTCGAATTTATACAAACATGCAGCATTAATTTGAAATAAGATACATCTCACTTCAGGACTGAGACCAAGTCATGTCTAAAAGGGTTAGAAATCAGTGATTTGCATGCCGTTTGACGTACTTTATAAAAAGCAGATGTTGCATTCAACTACTTGTGCCACTTGCAGTAAACAACCACTCTCAAGTTAAATGCACCATGCTTTAATTGTGTGATTATGGCTTAATTAATAGTGTAAGATAGATTTTTAAAAGGTTGTGAGTAGATAAATTATTTTCATATATAACTTCATTTATCAAGATTATAAAGGAAGCTCAGGAAGCTTAAGTTTGATCAATGTTACAAATAAACCACAGCAGTGTGAGCCCCACTTTACATGATGAACAATTTGGCCCAACTCATTTACTACTTTTGTACAATATTTAAGAAACCGAACACTCTTTCAACTTTCAATAAAGCTGTGCAGCAATTTATGGACAACTAAATTTTTATTTTTTTTTATAATGTAGGGTTCTAGCCCTTTGGACCAGAATAATCCGAATCCACAATCTCCGGGTGCAAACTGTGGTCCTATACCAACTGAACTACTCGTCGGGGTTACAACTGAATTAAGCTTATGCACTTTGAACTCGTAGGGATTCTCAAACAATTTATAGATGCATAATGGCATTACTTGTTAGCCAACCCTAGACAAAAATCACAAAAATGAAACAAGAATTTTGATGAACATTGCGACGATGGAACACTGTGGTATTTAACGTTGCATATAGAGGTCTAGTAGAAGAAATTCTTAGCTACGTTTAATCTTATATCAGTATTCAAATACAAAATCCCAATACCTTTTTAGTTATGTAATTATAGGGTCCCAATGCATTAGGATAAGTACAGTGTCCAGATGTGCCATTTCATATAATTAGGATATGTTTGTCATCCGCATTCCCCTATGATGGTTTTTAGCTCATGATTTTTATTTATTTCTTTTTTCAACATGGATGGAAAATGCACCAAACTGGGAGATCCCAGCCATCTGATTTTTGGCCTACTAATGAAAGGTAAAGAAATATATATATATATATATATATAACCAACACATAAGAAGGCCAAGAAATTAAGCGGCTAGGATCTTCCAATACAAAATATTCTTAGGGAATCGACCAGTCATGGTGGGGCATTGACAATAGTCTGGATCACTGGACCATCGACTCGACTCTGTGCTGACAGAGTGGTCACTTCTGAACCCTCTAATTCCTGTGTGCATGGGTACTTTGCAAGTACAGCATAAATTCTTGGGTGCTAGGGTGCTAGTGCATCTGTCATCAGTAGTGGCTCCCCAGGGTTCCAACTTCCAGGTATACAGTTACGTAAGGATAATCTGTTGAGCTCTCACTCTGATCTAGGAAGAGTCAATGATCTTCTTTTTTTTTTTTCACTTTTCTTTCTTTAAAAAAAAAATATTTTAGTGGTCATCTTTAAGTCTCTTTCATCATGTGAGTGGTAAACCGTACTTGTAACTTATTTGCTGGTTAAAAAATACAGTTTCTCAACACCCATCAGGCTGCTCCAAATTGGTTCATCATGGCTGATAAAATGAGCCAGAGTCCTTCGAATGTCTCACTCTAACTTCCTTTGAGTGGAAACTGTATGGATGGTGAGAGAGCTAGCAAGAGTATAATAATTATGAAGTTTGAAAACATCATTTCTCATATGATAGGATGCATCAGAATAAAAAATTCATGTAGTACCATGAGTACCTGAAGGACCAGAAATGGTCATGGCAGAACCAGAGGCTGAGGGGGTATTGGCCATCTGAGAAGTAGAACCAATGGAGGAAGCCAGAAATAACTGTTGCATGCACTCATCAACCATAGCCTGAATCTGAGATGCAAGATTCATTTACGGAGACACAAAACTATCATCTTCATAAACATTGGCAGCATAGGGTCGCTGTGAATAATATTGCATGGGGCCACGATTGGGTTGTTGACTAGAATGTTTGTTCTTATTGTTTGGCCTTTGAGGTCTGGTGGGGCAGTCCCGTTTTCAGTGTCCTTTCTTCTTATAATAATTACAAAACCACTCATCTACCAGTCTCCCTTATTGGCTCCGTTTCAAATAAGTAAATCTCTCTCACTAATGTTTTGTGTGTTCCTCACCTGTCTATCAACTTAATCTCTGTTAGTCAATTGACTTCTTCTGGATTTCTTGTCTCATTTTCTTCTATTGGCTATTCTGTGCAAGATCCGCGCATAGGGAGACAAATTGGGAATGGCCTTAGGTCAGGAGGACTTTACTATCTTCGCTCGTTGTACCTTCCATCATCCAGCATATCCCATGCTGCCCTTGTTTCATCTAAATCACCCTTTGCTCTTTGGCACTCTCGTTTAGGCCATTTATCTTTAAATAAAATGAAGTTTTTATTTTCTAGTGGTGTGTTTGGAAACAATTTTGTATCAGACATTTCTACATGTTTTGGTTGCCAATTTGGTAAACAACATGCATTCCCTTATAATAAAAGCACTTCTTTTACTACTGCTGATTTCATTTTGGTGCATTCTGATGTCTGGAGACCGGCCTCTCAGCTAATGAAAGGCGATTCCATTTATTATGTGTTGTTTATTAATGATTTCACTAGATATACATGGTCTAAAAGTATTTGGCTACACCTGTTTTGTTTCATTGCATGATAATGAGAGAACCAAAATTTCCCCTAAATTCACTGTCCGTGTATTCTTAGGCTATGGCATAGAACAAAAAGGCTATCGATGCTATGACCCTAAAACCAATAAGTTACGGGTCTCTAGTAATGTCACCTTCTTGGAATATATATCTTTCTATACATTACCTACTCTATCTCCTTCTCCTGACCAACCTACGATTTATCCTCTTGATCCCTTTCTAGACCTGTTTCCCTCCAATACACCTTCTCCTCCACCCCTGCAGGCATATCATCATCGGCCTAAAATTTCGTCTGCTCATTCGAAATCTGCAGCCCCACCTCCTACTTCTGACCCTAGGCCTATCTCTTCTACTCCAGATGTGCAGGATCCTCCTCAAACTCGAAGGTATCCATCGCGCACCAGAATCCCTCCCTCCCGATTTGGCTTTGTTTGCACTGATCATTTTTCTCCATCGTATAAGTCCTTCCTTGCAGCAATTCATACTTTGGCAGAACCACAATCCTATAAGGATGCAATTACTCATTCGAACTAGAGGTCCGCCATCGCAAAAGAACTTTCGGCTCTGTAGAAAACTCAAACATGGGATATTGTTCATTTTCCCTCCGAGAAACGGGCTATTAGCTGTAAATGGATATTTAAGATTAAGACCAAATCTGATGGATCTGTTGATCGTTACAAGGCTCGCTTGGTTGCAAAAGGCTACACACAAGAATATGGGGTAGATTATGAGGAGACTTTTGCTACGGTTGCTAAGATGACAAATGTCCGTACTTTTATATATGTTGCCGTTGTTAGACATTGGCCACTCTATCAGCTTGATGTCAAGAATGCGTTTTTGAATGGATTCCTTCAATGAAGAAATCTATATGCATCCTCCTCCAAGCGTCGTGAGACCTCCTCATTATGTGGGTTGTCTCAAACGTGCTTTATATGGACTCAAACATGCCCCTCGTGCTTGGTTTGAACGGTTTAGCACCAGCATTATCAGCATTGATTTTTCTCAGAGTGCTCATGACTTCGCTTTCTTCACTCGTTATTCGTGATCTGGATGTGTTTTTCTATTACTCTGTGTCGATGATATGATTATCATTGGCAATGATGCTTCTGGTATTCTATCCTTAAAATGTTTTCTTCATCGACAGTTTGAGATGAAAGATTTGGGCAATCTGCAGTACTTTCTCGGCATTGAGGTTGCCTACTCTACCAAAAAATATCTTTTGCTGCAAACAAAATACTGCATTGAAGTTCTCCAACGAGCTGGACTCACAGATCTTATGTCTGTCTCTACTCCAATTGAACATTATTCGAAGCTTCGAACTACTGATGGAGATCTACTTTATGGTCTAACTCGTTATCGTGAGGTGGTCGGCAACTTGATTTATCTTACAATTAGCAGACCAGATATTGCCTATGCGGTACATGTGTTAAGCCAATTTGTTACGCGACCCACTCATATTCACTGGGTTGCTGTACTGTGTATACTGAGATACTTACAAGAAAGTTCCAACCGCACCCTCATTTTTTCCTCCAGTCAGAATCTTACTCTGCATGGCTATTCTGATTCTGACTGGGCAGGAGATGTCAATGATCGACGCTCTATAACAGACTTCTCCATTTTTCTTGGCTTCTCTCTCATCTCTTGGAAGAGCAAGAAACAGGAAGTTATCTCACGATCGTCCACTGAAGCTGAATATCGTATTGTATCCGACACTACTACTAAAATTATTTGGCTTCGCTGGTTACTTCGGGATTTAGGAGTTCTAGTTCCTAAATCTACGCCTCTCTTTACGGACAGTGAAAGCGCACTGAAACTGGCAACAAATGACGCCTTCCATAAATGATCCAAACATCTTGAAGTTGACTGTCATTTCATTCATCAACATGTTCGAAGTAGTACTATAAAGCTCTTCCAAATCTCATCAGTTGCTCAAATAGCAGATTTTTTCACCAAAAGCCACTCCACATCCTATATTTCGAAGCTAGTTTCCAAGCTTTCGACGGTCACATTCTCCCATCCAAAGCTTGAGAGGGGGCGTAAAGAAATAGGCAAGTAGGTCACCTAGACCTAATGGGTCAGCCCTTAACCCATGTATTGGGTTAGCCCACAAATCTAAAAGATTGTTTAAGTTGTCAATAAATACTAGATAAATATTAGTTTTCTTATCTATACCTGTAATCATGTAATTAGATCCACTAATCTCTCCATACTAGGTTAAATATGGATCGATAGTCAGTACAAAACTCAAGCAATTCTCTTACAACTCGTCTCTCTCTTCTATAGGCTTATGTGATCTCTTGTATGCTTATGGCTTGGTTCAAGGATCTTTAACAACTGCAACACTTTTGTTCCTTGATGAAAGAATCATTGATCACTTCATTTCAAACGAAAAACCAAAACTTCAGATATGCATTCAACAAAAGCCAAGCAATTGTGTGGGATCTCTACAGAAATACATTCTGGCTTCTTGTGCTTCTTCAAACCTTCAATGAATTCAGCAGTATTTAAGCTTGGTTCATTTCTTATTTCTTGACATTAGTGGCACTTAGTAGTTGGCATTTCTCTGAATCTATCTTTCTAGCTTTTCTTAAATTGTAAAGATCAAAATATAACATTAAAACCCACTGTCATTAAAATTACCCCAAAAAACATTCATGCTGTTTCAAAATATACATCACACATTTTTCATCATGCAAGTCACGATTACATGACAACTGACAAACACCACTACAGAAAGAAATTTGTTTGATTTTTTCCTTTCTTTAGCACTCTTTAACTGCAACACATATGTTTTCATTCAGTTTCTCCATTGTCTTCTTCATATCCTCGATAAGTGCTGCTACATTCTTCTCATAGTCAACTTCATCTTTCCATATGAATCTACCACAACTCTTTTCATCTTTCCAATTGGGACATTTCCAAAACTTCCTATTTGGATTAGTCTTTGTACGAGAGGTGAGACAAATGATCATCTCTCCACATGAGCATTTTGGCACATAATCACTGGAAATAGAATATGACGATGACATATTCTCAACCTACAAAAAAAGCAGTTTATGAGACTACAAAAGAAATAAAAATTGTGTGCACATGAATGGCTAAAAAAAACAAAGGATGAACTAAAAAAAATGTATAATCTTGCTTGTCAATTTTTATGTCAGGTATAAGTAAAAGAACTTAAAAATATAATTAGAGATGATAGGGAGGAAAGAAGGTTCTTTTTCGATTGGAATGGAGGAAACAAAACCAGCACCTGTTAATGCAGGTATTAAAAAAAAGAACAGGGCGGAAAGAAGGGATTTTTCCGAATGGAATGGAGGAAATGAATCAAGCTATGGTTGATATGGTAAGACCATTACTAACTCATGACCAGAGAAAAGATCCATTCCTAACAGTGCTTTGGGTTTCAGCTTTGGCCACGATAGGGATGGAGAAACATGGGCCCAGCTTCTCTTCTTCGTTGATGGAGATGGAGATTTGCATGGTTTCAACTTCTGTGCCTCGATGGAGATAGAGATGGGAAAAAAAAATTCGATTGGAATGGTTGAAAGGGGGAAGAGGAAAGGATTGATCGCTCCCTCTAAACCCTAAAACGGAATAACTCCAGCGCCCGCCCCAGATCTCCGATGAGCCCTTCCATCTTCTCAGCTTCTGGAGATTTTGACGGCTGTGGTCTCTCTCTCTCCGGTGATGGTGCTGCTACAAAGAACGATGATGGAGATTAAGAACGACGATGGAGATGCCCAAAATGAGGAGATGGAGATGGAGAGGAGAAGCTGCACAGTAACAGGAGAGACGGAGAGGAGACGCTGCACAGGGGCTGGAGTGGAGAGCAATGGAAAATCTGGAGAAAATGAAAGGGCTTTGATTGGAATGGTTAAAAGGGGAAGAGGAAAGGGCTCTTTGCTCTAGGGATTTTGGAACTGTTCGAAAGGGGGGAAATGAAAAGGTTGGGCGGCCTCATCCAAATCACCCATTAAATGAGAATGAAGGCAGCCGTTGGATCCACTTTGACGATCCAACGGCTGTAAAGGGACTTCTCACATAATATGTGAGAACAGTTCCCACCTGAATATTACCCATATATATATATATATAGCAGGGCTCTCCTAAACTGAAGCTTACCTTATCCTAAGTTGGAATAGTATTGGTCCCACAAATAAGAGTTGATTATATCTATTTTTTGCATGATATAACTGAAAAATCCGGTTCTGATTGGATTTATCTTGATTTTGGAGACGATAATCATGCAAGAAATAATGATAATCGACTTTGATTTGTAAGACCATCACTATTTTAGCTTAGGATAAGGTAAGCTTCAGCTTAGGAGAGCTGACCCCATATATATATATATATATATATGAGTTACGCTACAAAACTCCCTGGACCTTTGTCTAAAAAAAAAACGCCCTTCTTTTATCCAATGAAAGTGTGACACGTGTTATCAGTGATATACATATCCGATTCTCTCCTAAATATTCTCCTACAAAGGTGGATTTCTTAAAATACTAACAAATCATTGGCTATTAGATAGGGGTGGAAACTGCGCTTTTGAGATATGGGAGTTTTTTAGAATTTCCATATATTATGTGTGTGTGTGTGTGTGTGTGTGTATTTGGGTCATTTATGGACAACCGCAGATCGATATATGGATGGTTGATCCCCGATGTGAACGGGTCACTTATATCTGCTTTGTGACTATGGACAAGTTATCATGATACTTTGATCGGTTTATGACCACAGACGTTATGGACAGGCTTCCCGAATTATCTGAAGCTGACCACCCCCAACGGGGGCATTTGCCACCGTGTGACTACTGTATTGCTCACATGTGTTATTTAGGTTTAGGTTATACGTTCATTCTTGTTATTATTACATCATTGTTTCTGTATAATCTCATATGTCTATACTCACTTTGATATCGTATTTCTATGGCAAATTTTGATTATGTACTAGCTATTTACTTTGCAATATTTTGTGCATAAGTATCGAGCCCTTCTTTACCGATGAGACAGAGGAGGATCAAGAGTTTCAAACATTTGAGCCAACTGACAAACCCGAGTGGGGTGCTGGAGATGGTTTTGGAGGCATCTGATTCAGTACAGGAAGGAGTGACCGTCATCGTAGAAATCCTTAGATGAACTATCTTTTAATGTTGAGACTTCATTTAGAAATTGTTTAATTTATTTCTCAAGTTTAGCCTTTAATGTTTATCTGATTATGTGCTTGGTCACATTTATGAACTTTGAATACCAATTGAAAAAAGCTTCGACCGGTGTAAATTAAATTTATTTTGACTCACCACGGGTTGAAATCTTATGTGGTTCCACTTTTGGAAGCTCGTGTTGTATTAAACACATAAAGTTTGAATTTTATTTATTTTCTCATGTTTTTCCCAATCCTTATTTTTGGGGACACGACAGCCACGCTGTGATACATAGCCCTAATTGTATATACAAATAAAGGACTAAAATCAACAGTACCATCCTAAACCGCTTAGCGAACTCAAGAGCTCCAATGTCTGAATGTTTACGTCTAGATCTTTCATATAGAGCAACTATAGAGATGTCACCTCACGATCCGCCGTGACAACATCATCACCAAGGATCGCTTAGCGTGTAAAAGGAACTTCTGGATATACTTGGACTGCTAAAAACCAAAACACAAAATAGTGAGTTAATCCGAAAGCAGGGCAAGCTCTGTAAAAGCACAACGGGGCTCTTGTTACGAAACTAACTCTAGCTCGACGAAGCTTACAACGATAATTTCTAATCATCGGCAAATCATAATAGTAGTAACGTTCAACTTACTCCATCGTTTCTCACACTTCAATCACAACCCCTTCATACTTCAATCCAATCAATCGATCAATCAAGAGGCTAATCTCTTTGTTTGGGCCGGTAGCTAAAAGAAAGTCCTCGCTTTCTCTTGGACAAGGGCATAGCATTAGCTTCAATTGAACAAGCTCAACCTTGAAAACTACAATGTCGATCGGCCACTGAAGAAGGGGAAATCTGGGGGAGAGACTGGGCCAACTTATTACTTACTGCGGTGCCATGGTTTAAGATTTAGGCTCCATAGGGGAGGACACAACTTAGAACCTAAGGTGGGGTTCAATGCCTAACAAAAACGACCAAAAGAAGAAAAAAAATGGAAGAAGGGGCAATGAAAGTCATGTGTGGCTTAGGGGAGGAGAGAAAGAACGCGTGCATGGAGATTCTTTCTCTCGGAGGTTTGAGAATCTATGAAAGGATGATGTTTGTAGATTAAAATATTTATAGAAGAATAAAATAGTATAGAATACAATAATACAATATTATAATAGTATAATATTTTTACTGTTTGGCAAATTTTTGAAGAATATTACATATTTTAGATTGAGCTGTTTTGAAGGTGCTATGATTAAAGTGAATTACATTATTAGAATAATTTTTTATTAAATATTTTAATTTATATGTAATTTACCGCGTTTGAATAAAAAATTAATGTGGTAAAGTAAAATTCAACTGTCATGTTTTTACCAAAAGTTAATTTTCTTTTATCACATATAACCATGGTAAAGTATAGTAAAGTGAATTCAATAAAAAAAATAACTACTTTATAGCTCTCTCTTAATTTTCTTTACAACATGCTTCATCTGACCTTACTTTACCTCATATTTTACCATGATATGAAATCACTATTTATTTTACTTTACCACCTATAAATATGTCACTTTTTATTTATTATATAAAACTACGCTAAAATATGATAAAGTAAAGTAAGAAAAAAAAAACTACTTTACCATTCCTTCCTACTTTAAACTCCACTATATACTTTACCCCTCCTTTACTTTACCCCACCTTTACCGTCATTTGACATTTACTTTACTTTACTTTACCCAATATCTAAACAAACACATCATGATGAATTTGATGAACTAAAGTCTTTCTTTTACTCTACCATTTTGTAATCGTCAATTTGAAAGATTCTTATCTTGTGAAAAAATTTTTACATGGGGTAGTTGTAGGAGAAAATATTAAGCTTTTTGAAAGAAAAGAATCTTTTCTTTAAACTTTTATTGGGTTACCAAATGCACAAGATTTTCTTCTTTAGAAAATGAAAGATTATATTCTATAAAATATTATTTTCTTGTGTTTTCTTGTGCATCCAAACAGGCCCTAAGGCTCAGGAAGAATTCAGCAAATGCAAGTGCAGTCTAATACTATGGGGCCCACTTGTGCCCCGCCTTTCATCAATGCAGCCCTTTGATAATTGATACTCTTTTTATCCCATGATCTGGGATGAAGCCCAATTTTACACACACTAAACCATCAATCACCATTGGATTGAATTTCAAAAAAATATTTGAGTAAGATGCCATTAAACTTTAAATGGGGCTGCTTTATTGGATCCCCCTTGTCCAAGTGGAAACCTTTTTCATCTACCTTCCTCACATTGATGAAATATCTAAATGGGCCCCATGAGCTAGACTGCATACTGTTAGTAGGAGAGCATAGTCCCCAGCAAAAGAGCCTCCTAAAATTGCATATGATTCCTTGTCATTTAGCATTCAAGCAAATTGCAGCTTTTTCAGGGGAGAGAGAGAGAGAGAGAGAGAGAGAGAGAGAGTAAATGCTTCTTTCAGCAATAAAAAAGTAAACTAGGCCCAAATTTCACTCAGATTGAAATCATACCCCACAATTCAATTTGATAGAAAAATAAGCCAGCTACTATTCATGGGGAATGTAACAATCATGATTCATGGGAATTGAAAAGAAACAAGTTGTGAGAACACTCTACCAAAAAAAAAAAAATTTTGGTCAGAACACTAACAAAAGAGAATTAGAGAAGTCCTACTTTGGCAATAGCAAATAAACATTTACAGCAAAATCTTGCTCCTTGAACCTATATATCCTTTACATCGGCCAAAATACAGATCGCCGCTAAAATAGGTACAGAGATGTGCATTTACTAAAGCCATGAAAAGCTATAGATGCCTCCAAACTCTTAGCTGCATTAAGTAAGACCTGAACTTCAAAAATGATCCGGAAAACAAATTGCTCCAACAAAACCTCAATTAATACCTGAACACCCACTTCAGATCTTACCATTCGATTATGGCTCATCAACCAGCTTCCCACACACCCACTTTTTCTTGCCTTGGGTAGCAGCAGATGTAGTCTTCCCATTCAACCTCAGGTCAACACCAATTTTCTCTTCATTGAATTTGGCAGCCCCATTAGGAACCAGCAGATCACCTCGCAAATGTGTGGTACCTTCTAGGTGCAATGGAGGCAAACCACAGTCAAAGTCACCTTCACCAGATATTCTTTCGCCATCATTATGGGTCATAGTATTAGGCCTTTTCCCATTTGGTAAGTTCTTCAATGTGCATTTATCAGAATGGAGATCGCCACTTTCACCATTACTAAAAGATAGAAGATTAGTGCCATTAACTTGTCTTTTGTCGAGTATTGAATTTCCATCTGCACAATATGGGTTGTTATCAATGTGGTTTACAGATCCGTTCGCAATGAAAGGTGTGCTTTTTCTATTAGAGGACGTGATCTCGCCTGACTCTATGCTTTCAATCCATCGAGTTGCTTCGGCAATAAGCTTCCTTGTTTCCAAAAGAGAAGCTTGGGCTAGTGAGCTCTTCATTGCCACTGCCTCCAGAACCTCTGCTGCCTTCTCAGCTTGAGCGGTCAGTAGCCTGATAACAGCATTACCAAAAAACTGTCAAAAAAAGTAAAGCATGAAGGAGAAAAGACGGTAATACCTCAATTATCCGATGAGCTGCACATTGACACCCAACTCTATTACACTAAATTCAAAACTATTTCCTTCAGAAAGAAAATTAGGAATGTCTTCTTTAGAATCATAATCCATCTGCCCATGATGCTAAAAGCCTTTACACAAGCTATGGTATAAAAATTACTTCCGAAATGCTAGAAATTTGAGTTCATTTCATCAAGAAATAGAGCATAGCTACTCAGAAAACAATATATACGTGTCAATTCTAGCCGTCATAACGCATTGGAAGATGTGGAAAAAGAAATTAACCAAAAAAAAAAAAGAGAAGATAGGCAATGATTTTTATTTTTTTATTTTTTTATTTTTTTGAAAGGTAAAAGTAGGCAATGATCCATAAGTACACTAAAAAATAGTTCAATAAATTAGAACTCCCCACGGCTGTGAATGCACTGATAGGTTGATACTCAATGTTGATTGGGGATAAGACTGCAGTTCTCAAGATCCAGGATACAGATGAAGATACAGATATTCGATCTATAAAATAAGTTCATGCTTCTTCATATTAAGCAGTTTTACAGATGAAGATACACATATCCTATCTATAAAATAAGTTCATACTTCTTCATATCAAGAATTTTTATTTAAAAAAAAGGTATTACTTACTTATTTATAACAATTCTCAATCAATGATTTGGATATTGAAATTCCTTTCTAACATTTATTGTAATTGAAGAGTAAGGAGAGTTTGGTCTGTTTGGAAAGATTTAACAGGCCCATGCAAGCATAATTTGTACAATTTACATTCCTATTGTGATCCTTTGGTCTGTTGGGAGAGAAAGAAATGACATGATTTTTCAAGGATTCTTCATTGGCAGTCGAGGATTTGCTTCCTTCAGTGGTCCTTCATGTGGCTAAGTGGTGGTTGTGTGGGTAGGAGTTTGAAGCTGTAAAGAATGATGATATTATCCGGAACTGGGATGCTGGCATAGTTTGTGGTCCATCCGCGGGGAAGAACTCTCCACCTTGGCTTCTTAAAATTCAATGTTGATGGCATGGTGAGGGAAACTGGGCCCAAAAGGTATTGGCAGAGTTCTTTGGAATTGCAAAGGGAGGTCTTATTCATGTTCTCCAATCATGTGGGGATGAAGGATTCCAATGAAACTGAGGTGTTAGCCATTTTAGAAGCTCTTTGATTATACCTTGGCACTTCCATTATCCATAGAAGAATGAATTGTGGAAAGTGACTCTCTCAATGTCATTTCTTGGGTTAACTCAAGAAGAGAAGACATAGTGACGCCACATCAATCCACAACCGAAAAATAGATCAATCTCCCAATGGATAGATTGAATCCAAAGATGGAAACAGGCACTAGGGCACACTCACGATAATGGTAAACAGCATTCTTGAAGAGAAAACTCAGAAAAAATTTAATTGATAATAAGCATGAAATTACAATAGGGTAGAATCATCTATATATAGAGGAGTGGGATCGATTCCCTCTCTTGCTTGGACACTAAGACTTTCCTAAACATTACAAAGTTTAAATAAAATAGGAAACTCAAATATTAGCAATCCTAATAGAACAATGATAGAAAATAGAAGTAAATATAGGATACCACAGTAACTCTCGGTCAATATTAGGCTTATGGGCTGAACCCAATGGATCGGGTTGACCTACGAGTCAATGGTTTGGCCCGGTTGACTTGGGCCTTGTCCATACTACATCAACTCTCTCCGGCTTGGAAAAACCCGACTATGGCAAGTTAATAGCTCGACAATATTCATATAATTCCTGGTTCAAGCGCTGGAAGTCGGAAACATTAGTCCATGTAGCATCAGAGAGCGGACAGTTCTGCCATGGCTCAATAGACTGGCTGACCTATGGGTCTGGCCTGCATCACATGGAAGTTCCAATTCTACTTCAATGAGGTAAGTTTCCATCTTCTTCTGTTAGGGTGTTCTTCACTCATGTAAGTTGGCCTGCTAATGGTATGATAGATGTCTTGGCCAAACAAGGGTCAATAGGGTCTTTGGAGGCATCTCTTAGTTGGTTCTCAAATTGGGTATATTGTTCTTATACCTGAACATGGTTTTCTTTTCCATTTTATTTTTTTGCTTTGTATGGTGCAGATCCTTTTCCTTTTAATATAATTCTACAGTTACTGATAGAAAAAAATAATAATAATAAGGAAACTAATGGAATTTGATGAAATAATGGAGTTACTACTGTAGCATACACTAAACTGTACCTTAAAATAGAAACGAAACTGGTCAGTTTGAGAAGAATCAATAGTGCAGCTGGACACAAATACAAATTACTAGCAGATGACTCATACCAACACACAACATCAGATTTGGTCCATGTTAAAGGACCCATACACTAACCCGAATTTATATGCAAGAGTCAATGTAACGCCCCACCCCTTACCCATGCATGATATTGTACGCTTTGGCCCACTGGCCTCACGGTTTTGCTTCTGATGGGCCTCAACCCATCAAAAGGCCTCATGCAAGGTAAGGGTGTAAGCTCTACATATAATCCCAATCACTTTCCTCTCTATAGTCGATGCGGGACTCCGGGGCGTCACATTCCACCCCCCTTAAAGGCTGCACGTCCCTGTGCAGTAGCCTGCCAGCCCCTGTAGCCTGCCAGCCCTCTTGGCCCGCCCACATGGAAGCCCGCCCACTTGCACCAGACCACGTCAGGGGACCCACACTCGAACTAGTCGAGAGTCGGCTCTGATACCATTTGTAACGCCCCACCCCTTACCCATGCATGATATTGTACGCTTTGTCCCACTGGCCTCACGGTTTTGCTTCTGATGGGCCTCAACCCATCAAAAGGCCTCATGCAAGGTAAGGGTGTAAGCTCTACATATAATCCCAATCACTTTCCTCTCTATAGTCGATGTGGGACTTCGGGGCGTCACATTCCACCCCCTTAAAGGCTGCACGTCCCTGTGCAGTAGCCTGCCAGCCCCTGTAGCCTGCCAGCCCTCTTGGCCCGCCCACATGGTGACATTCAGAGATATTCTAGAAAGAATGCTAGAACGATAGAGGAAGAGTCTTGTGAAAATATTCTCATTCGATGTGTTGTCTTCTTGGATTTCTCTTCTTTATATAGACTTTACATTGCCTAAGTTTAGGCTACAAATCACTACAAATCATGGAATCAAGATCTAATTAGATCTCTAAGAATGGAAGGACATCCTAGTATATACGTAGTTATCTTCTGACTAGATCCCATATATACAAGTGGGCTGGGCCTATTATCATACAAGTGGGCTGAGTCTATTATCATACAAGTTTACACTTTAACACCCCCCCTCAAATTGATGCGGAGAGTCAACCAGCAACAATTTGCGAACCAGGAATTCATGCCGCGGCCGTGGAAGACCCTTGGTAAAGATATCAGCAAGCTGGAACTCAGTGGAAATATGAGGAAGAGAAATGACTTTACGATCATACTCGTCCCGAATGAAGTGACAGTCCACTTCAATATGCTTGGTCCGCTCATGAAACACAGGATTTTCAGCGATTCGAATGGCACTTGTGTTGTCAGCATGAAGAGGAGTCGATTGAGTTTGGGAGAATCCAAGCTCTGAGAGCAACCCACGGAGCCATAGGATCTCAGAACAAGCGGAGGACATGGCCCGGTATTCTGATTCCGTGGAAGATTTGGAAACTTTATCTTGCTTTTTACATTTCCAGGATATCAAGGCGTCTCCCAAGTAAACACACCATCCTGTGGTAGAGCGGCGTGTGTCCGGACAGCCGGCCCAATCCGCGTCAGAATAAGCAGTTAGAGTAAGTGGTGTGCCAACTGGAAAAAATAAGCCGCGGGTAGAGGTACCAAGGATATATCGAATAATCCGTTTGACTGCCACCAAATGATGATGCCGCGGGGCTGTTCATAAACTGACTGACCAGATTAACAGCATAAGAGAGATCTGGTCGAGTAATGGTTAGGTAAACAAGGCTACCAACCAAACGACGATAGAATGTAGGATCAGGAAGGAGATCGCCGTCTTGTTGCCGAAGCTTGGCATTTACTTCCAATGGGGTGTCGACTGGGCTAGAATCACCGAGATCGGCGAGATCCACTAGGTCAGTAGCATATTTGTGCTGATGAAGAAACAAGCCTTTCTTTGATTGATGAACTTCCAAACCCAAGAAATAATTCAAAGGTCCCAAATCCTTCATATGAAACTTATCTTGCAGAGAGGCCTGTATTTGTCGAATCATATCACTGTGAGGGCCAGTAATAATGATATCATCTACATACACAAGGAGAATTGTGGATCCTCGGGATGAATGAAGTGTGAACATCGAAGGATCATACGGGCTCTGTATAAAAGAAAGCTGAAGGAGAGTGGTTCGGAACTTGTCAAACCAGGCTCGGGGTGCCTGTTTAAGGCCATATAAGGAGCGTCTTAAACGAGCGACATCGGTCTTGGAAGAAGAAGGAATGCCATTAGGGAGACGCATGTAGACTTCTTCTTTAAGATCCCCATGAAGAAATGCATTCTTCACATCCATCTGGTATAGAGGCCATGACTGAGAGGCAGCTATTGCGAGAACTGTACGGACAGTTGTCATTTTGGCCACCGGAGCAAAAGTCTCCTCATAGTCGATACCATACTCCTGCTTGTTTCCAAGTGCAACTAGACGGGCTTTATAGCGATCCAAGGATCCATCAGACTTCAATTTCACTGAGTATACCCACTTGCATCCAATGGGTTTGACAGATGAAGGACAGGTAACAATGTCCCATGTATGATTTGTTTGAAGAGCAGTAAGTTCTTCCTGCATAGCCTTTATCCAACAATCATGCTGCACTGCCTGAGAGTACGAGTTAGGGATAGAAATAGAAGACAAAGTGGTTAATAATGAAGCATGAGTAAAACCATAACGATCAGGTGGCTTTATGTGGCGAATGGATCGGCGAAGAGCAAGAGTCTCCGGAGGTCGATGAGGTGCAGGATCAGGGGCAGGAGGCTCCGGAGGTGGATCAGTTGCAGGATCAGGTGCAATCAAGGTAGGCGTAGTGAGAGACCCAGAGGCAGGATCATCTGTAACATTCCGTCGTTTATACACAAAATTCGGCTTAAAACGAGTAACAGGTGGGGGCATTACATCTGAAAAAGATGGTAAAAAAGAGAACGAGACAGAGTCATTCGAATCACCATGCCTTGGAAAGAAATATTGATTTTCAAAAAACACGACATTGCGAGACACTCGAATTCTTTTGGCTGTAGAATCATAACATAGATAGCCTTTTTGATTAAGAGCATAACCAAGAAAGGCACAGATGGAGGATTGAGCTGTTAACTTAGTGCGCTCAGTGGGAGGAAGAAGAACAAAACAAACACACCCAAAAGGACGAAGATGATCATAGAGAGGATTCTTTTGAAAGAGTCTAAAAAACGGTGTCTGGTTGTCTAATCGAGATGAGGGTAAGCGATTTATGACATGTACAGCGGTTGAGAGGGCTTCAGGCCAAAATCTAGTGGGAACAGAAGATGCTAACAAAAGTGAACGAGCAATATCCAAGAGATGTCGGTTTTTCCGTTCAGACACACCATTTTGTTGGGGGGTGTAAGGACAAGATCGCTGGGAGATAATGCCTTTGGATTGCAAAAATGTTTGAAAGTCCTTAGAAACATACTCCCCCCCTGAATCAGACCTAAGAATTTTAATGGTAGTGGAAAATTGATTCTCAACATAAGACAAGAAAACTTTAAAAACCGAGAAAACATCAGACTTAGCATGCAAAAAATAAATCCAAGTAAAACGACTATAATCATCAATGAATGTAACAAAGTATTTATAATGAGAATGAGAGATAACAGGTGCAATACCCCAGACATCACTATGAACAATATCAAAACATTTCATTCTGGAAGAACATGACCTTTGGTTTTGCAGTAGGAACAAAACTTCTGGTCACACTGAGTGGAAACATGTCCGAGTTTGTGGCAGCAAAAACATTTGACCTTGCTCATATCACGGGCTTGTGGCTTACCCCGGGCTATATACGCAACATCGATAGGAGCCGCCTGAGGAGCATTCTGTGTAAGTGCTGTCTGAGTCACCAAGCGCTGTTCCTCTCTAAGGAGTTCGCCCAAACATGATTCGAGTGAGGGGGATGGCACCCGGCTCATTAAGTTGGAGCGGACAGTTTCAAATTGTGGCCGTAACTTCATCAGAAACTTGATCCCGCTGACTCGTCTGATGAATCTCTTGAATAGAGGATAAGGAGGCAGCAGGGAGGTCAGCATAAATAATCTCAGCGTAATCAGTCCACAGACTTGTAAACTGAGAGTAGTAATCCTGTATCGACAAGGTCCCTTGAACAAACTGCGAGATTTCATGTTCTAAATGAAACCTGCGAGCAGAATTTTCCTGCAAATATATCTTCTTTAAATAGAGCCACATTTCTTTGGCAGTCTTATATGGGCGAAGGTTCAGGATAAACTGTGCATCAACGGACCCCAATATCCAGGTCATGATCTGCCAATCTTTAACCTCCCATTTTGCTAGGAGCTTTTCATCAGTAGGTTTGGGATCCGAATCATCAAGATGTCCCCAGAGTTCTTTACCTTTAAGGTAAATTTGAAATTGAAAAGCCCAAGTGGTATAGTTTTTACCATTAAACTTGATCAAAATGATATCACCTTTCTCCATAATATTCATTCTGAGAGACTCCTAAAGATTTATCTCTTCGTTTCTTCTCTTCTCTCTACCTGGAATATCTCTGATCAAGGTGACTTACTGGCGAGACTCTTCTTCACTGCTGATTGTCCACTGATCAACAGTGGCCCACCACTGATCAAACAGTGGCCCACCAGCGATTCACTCAGTTATGTTCGACAGACCTCAAGGATCTTTTTAAGGATTTTTCTGGATTTTTTCTTCACCATTTAAGGTTGGTTTAAGGCTTCTTTTCCTCTGTCGATTCTAATATTTAAGTGTCAGATAGTTTTCATCCAGGCCGTCCAGTTTTGTGGATCTGTACCTGTTGCTCATCAAACTTGGACTGGAGGAAGTCCAATTGATCTTCTTCAAGACACTCAGCCTTGATCTGTGATTAGACCACTCTGTGGGTCCCACACACAGATCTAGCCTCAAACAGTCAGTTCGTTTGGCACTGTTTTGGAATTTTTGCACTGTTTGTGTGCTGTTTCATGTTGAATGCTTAATCAGCCTCTCAATCTGCATATCCCTGTGGTATTGCCTTCCATTCTTAGAGATCTAATTAGATCTTGATTCCATGATTTGTAGTGATTTGTAGCCTAAACTTAGGCAATGTAAAGTCTATATAAAGAAGAGAAATCCAAGAAGACAACACATCGAATGAGAATATTTTCACAAGACTCTTCCTCTATCGTTCTAGTATATACGTAGTTATCTTCTGACTAGATCCCATATATACAAGTGGGCTGGGCCTATTATCATACAAGTGGGCTGAGTCTATTATCATACAAGTTTACACTTTAACACATGGAAGCCCACCCACTTGCACCAGACCACGTCAGGGGACCCACACTCGAACTAGTCGAGAGTCGGCTCTGATACCATTTATATGCAAGAGTCAATCCCAGGAAAAGGCCTGGATCTGAACCCGACTACTTGTACATTTAATGATATACTTAATAATTTAACATACACACATACATAAGACAGTCACAGGATTCGGAGTTTGGGTCATTGGGAACAAAAACCATGGACCCGCATCAGGACTCGAATTTTCTCTATACAGACACAAAACTGGACATGAATTAAAATGGGTCCAATTATTAGACCCACACCCGATTTTTCAACTCGGATTCTTCGGGCTCCAGTTATTCGGAGACCCTTTTTAACCTACTAACAGGTATCAGTGCAGTATCTAGTACCAGTACTAGATACATATTCTTTGAAAACCAGCACACTAGGCATGCTATGAATTATGATGCCGACATCCTTCAAAATTGGTATAGTATCGTGTTATATCATATCTGATACTTCACTTTTTGTGTAAACCTCATGTCCCTGCCATATCCAAGGTGTGTCCCTATGATATCTGGGCATCACGGTAAGCACGTGAAAGTATCCAGCAAGTATAAGGCTGGACAAATTCTCAGCACCAGCAAAAGATGGAGCTGTACCATGACAGAATCTTGGGCTGAAAGGAACTTCTGCATTAAGGTTACATGATCTCAATCCAAGTCCTCATGCTAGATCCAACAGTTAATAGGTGAATGAAAATACAAAAGTACCATTTCTTCTACCCAATAAGCAGTGTATCCCTAGCCTTGGGCCTACTTGGTCCAAGGATCGTATAAATTTTTTTTTTTAACGCTTACTTTCATTAAAAGAAGAGCATGCAGTACATGAGAGCTATACTGATAAGGTAACCACCCAAAGGACAAGAAGAAACCGAGCAAACCAAAACACCCCCAGAGTAAGCACTATAATAGAAAGAGCAAAAGAGAAATAAGACGCTACAGCCCCACACTTAACCCACGATCGTATAATTCCTCATACAATATGGAGAATGTTCTTGTACGAGCAGACTGCATATAAGCGCCCTCTTTGATGCATGTCTATCAATGGGAGGAGGGTAGAAGGAAAGGTCTCCTTATGGGCAAGGTGGAATGAAAAAATAAGACCCACTAGATTATCCTAGTCCTTGATTTGAAAGCCTTAAAGTTTTGGTGAGTGAAGGTTCAATCAATGTAAAATTAGGCCTGATGCCGGATCATGGGATGACAAGATTATTGCACTAATCAAAGGTGGGCCTAAGCGGGCCCCATAAAGCTGGACTGTATGTCCAGTCCGCTCGTAGAACATTTTCCCATACAATATTACTAAAAAACTATGCCAATTGCTTGTAAAATCCAGATGGAAATGCCTCAAAGATATACGAATAGTACTTACTTGGCCCTTTCAGTAGCTTCTCTTTTCTTTGTTTCCATGGCTGCCCTCTGTTCTCGTATTTTCTTTATCATTTCCAGCTTTGAATCAGCCTGTGGATCTTTAAAAGATGGTGCCGTAATCCTTATTTGCCTCTTCCTCATATTCCCAATACTTCTACTCTCAGTTCCAACACTGCTAGTCTGCTTTGTTGGTGTGGCTCTCTTCTTTGCAGGCTTTCTTGTCGAAGAGAGTGTTTCCCCGCTCGGCTTCCTCCTTGATTTTCTTAATGCTCCCACATTTGTGCCATGATACTTGGACAGAGCAGAGCAAACCCGGTCACGGTATTCCTAAAAGGAAGGAGAAAACTCTTATTACTTCAAGAAAGTTTCAGCAAATTAAAATTATTTCTTTAAAAAAAAAAAAAAAAAAGGATGAAACATTCCTCCATGAGGTATAGCCCTTACAGGATCTGCCCATTTAGCAGAGATGGCATCTGAGATCTTTTTGCGCTGCTCAGGTGATTTTGGTGCTCTCTTGCTGCCTTTCGGCCTCAGAATTGTTTTCCTCTTTTCAATGCTCTCCAACCACTCCTGTTTCAGTTGTCTGTCCAAGATCATATACGAATCCCACTGTAGTTCATCTTCACCAGCAATGCCCTTCCTGAAAGCTTCAGCAATCAGGTTCTGCCATTCCAGATAGCATGTTTCTTGGACCAACAACATTGACGGCGACGTTCCCACCCCATCCTCACTCCAACCCCAATCTTCTTCTTTGTCTCCTCACTGCATAATTAAACAACATAAAGAATTTAATTCAATGACTAGAAAGACCTAAGAAAAAGCAGCAAGGATTAAACGTGTGAAACTGATCACAAATCAGCACAAAATTGCATTTAGTCTTTTGGGACTTTATAGCTTAAAAGGCCCTTGTTGTGGTTAAATAGACAATTTAGCTTTTCTCAATGTTTACAAAATAAATTTTTTTAATGATAAAAACGAGATTTGGTAAAGAATGCATTAAAAACATATTTTACATGCTTTAACCCAACCAGATCCACTTAAGTGAGATTTTCATGTAATAATTATAATTCCAGTACAGATTTTAAGGCCATAAGCAACCACAAAAATCTTTAAATAGCTGCGAGAGCATACGATACCAGAAGAGAGATCATCTCTTTCTCATCAACAGGTACATTTCACTGTTGAAGCCTTGTACCAACTGTCTAGAGCCCACGTTTTAAGTTATACTTTTTTATTTTACCAAAATCCATGTTCACTTTTATTCCATAACCAATCACGTCTTTCCTTAATAGTAATTCATTTATATGCATAAAGGGGGGCATTTGACCGGTTCACATTTTGTATGGTGTGAATCACCATGTGGAGCTACCTTAATGCGTGCCAATCATGCAGGGGTAGGAGGATTGTAAGGTAAGTGAATGGGATAGAGTCTAGATGCCCCAAAAATAGCCTAATCAAAATCAAGTCATTTTAGGTATGGACTTTTGAGGCCCTAAAGATAAATGGTGGAAAGAGTTAAAAATTAGTGCACTAATGGAACAGATATATATATATTATCACCTCCATACCCCATGTGGGGCCCAATTGAATGAATGGCATTCAAGAGGGAGAGGAGAAAGGAAAAGTTTCATTGTGGACTAGGTTTTGAGCAAGAAATAGCCCATAAAGTCAACCTAGCCCTTGATTTAAGAGCCCCTTTAATAGTCATTTAAATTGGATTAATTCTAATTCCTTTTTGCTTATCTAATTTTCGTCCACTAACATTTTTTCCATACAATATGCAAGCAATGATCAGCCCAAACCCTCTCACATGCATCAACCATGCTATCAATTGGCACGCACCCCACTTTGACACTAAGCTGAAAGTTATCCACCTTGGATTAAGACAAGAAAAATAGCACCTATGAGACTATTAAATTGAGGTCCTAAAATCAGGGATTGCAATCATTTGAACACAATGATATTGGCCCATTAAATTGGAGGGCCATACATCAGGGGTTAGCATGATCTAATGGACTTGAAACTCTCCACCATATTAAGCGATCGGCTAACGAAGAAGCATATAAGCTTGCCAAAGAGGGAGTTATTAAACCTGCTATGACTGTTCTTGTTTAATGTGATTTTTTTGTAGGTTTGGGGTTGTTGCCCTCTTTTTTGGGGGGTTTAATCCCTTAGCCTTTCTGTTGCTCTTTCCTAGATCCTTGGGTTTTTTGGTGTCAGTATATTTCTCCTATACTGTATAGTTTCCTTGAGCAATGAATATAGTCACCTTTTCAAAAAACAAAAAAAAAAAAATGATATTGGCCCAACCCTGATCCACATCAACACCTGTCATCCTTCCTAATCGCTACCCGGATGATCAGCAATCATCCATGTGGCCCGATAAGAAGGGCAGTGCTAATACTTTTTTAATCTTTTCTCACTACTTCCCACGCCTTTTAAAATTTTCAGTTTATTTTTGATGCTGCAAATGTATTATTTATATTATTTTTCTCACATTTTTTTTCCAAAATAGCGCAGGAAATGTCAATGCATTCAATTTCAGAGAAAAATGGATAGAGGCTTTGGAACAAAATCAACAATTATGCCCCAGCCTTGAAACCGAGCAGCATGGCTTAGTTTGACATTGAAGCAGCTGGCTGAAACCAGCCCATTGCCAAATTAATTTTTGAGTGTTGCGACAAGTAATAGAAAATCAAACAAGTCAAGTTGTAAACGTGATTGAACTTAGTAATAGAAAATTGAACAAGTCAAATTGTAAACATGATTGAACTTGAGCAATGCTTGTTAGAACATTTGGAAAAAATTGAACAAGTCAAATTGTAAACATGATTGAACTTGAGCAATGCTTGTTAGAACATTTGGAAGATGCTCATTGTTACAAGCTAGTGTTAGCTTAGCTTCCATTTTCTTTTTCTTTTCTCGTGCCAAAGTAGTGAATTTTTTTATGAGCAAATCAAGTAGATTGACAGCATGCTAATTTATTGTAACAAGTTTTTGGTTCAAGTTGTAAACGTGATTGAACTAAGTAATAGAAAATTGAACAAGTCAAATTGTAAACATGATTGAACTTGAGCAATGCTTGTTAGAACATTTGGAAGGAGCTCATTGTTACAAGCTAGTGTTAGCTTAGCTTCCAAGAGGATGATAAAACCAAGAACTTAATTATATCCACCAAAAACCTGTTACAATAAATTAGCATGCTGTCAATCTACTTGATTTGCTCATAAAAAAATTCACTACTTTGGCACGAGAAAAGAAAAAGAAAATGGAAATTGCTTCTTTAGTGATATAATCTGCTTGCTTTGTTTGTCAGCAAATTCACTATGTTGGCATGAAAAAAAAAAAGGCAATAGATTCTTTATTGTTTCCATACTAAGGGCTCACCCGGTGCACAAGTGCTCCCCGGCTAAGCGGGGGTAGGGGGAGGGTGGGCGCATGTGTACGCAGCCTTACCCTTGCATTTTTGCAAAGAGGCTGTTTCCACGCCTCGAACCCGTGACCTCGAGGTCACCAAAGGAGCAACTCTACCGTTGTTTCCATACTAATGCAAAAAAAAAAAAAAAAAAAATGGTCCTAGCAAAAGCTATCTTAACAACCTGTATTTTTGAAAAACATGTCTTGAACCTGCAACCTCATGGTTGCAGCAATATGCAACTTTCAACTGTGCTACAGGATCTTCCAATTTAGAAGTAATATATTGAATAGATATTCTATTCCAGCAAAATTCGGTTTCCAGTAGTAGCCATTGCCACAGTAATCACAAAATCTAAAGTATACTAGCATAAGATTGATCATTAAGCACGTCCCATCAACAGAGGACTCGACATTGACTAGAGCAGATATTATGGAAGTAAAAAAGAAAGAGAATAATGAGCCCACCTCTGAGGATGTCCCAAGTTTGCTAGCTTCATTTTGATCTGCATATTCAACTCGTGATGAGATAATGCACAACCTCAAGTGATTTTCAAAAGATACGTTAAACTCATCAATTGAATGTATATGTGTTGTTCCAATTAGGAAACAATACATTCAAAAATGGTTGTGGCAAAGATGAGCATGCTGAGATGGATGTATGGTAAAACTAGGAAAGATAGAATCAGAAATAAGCGCATTCAGGAGAGTTTTTAGGGAAGCATCAATTGGTGATAAATTAAGAGAATCTAATTTGAGATGGCTTGGATATGTCCAACACAAGCCAGCGACGACGTCGGTGAGGAAAAGTTTTTCTTTCTAGGTTGATGGCCCCTCGAGGGAAGAGAATAGGCAAAGAGGACATGGATGAAAGTAGTAAAGATATATCCAAAGAAGTGTCACCTATTCGAGCATTGGGCCCAGGATAGATTAGAATGGAGAAACAAAATTCATGTAGCTGACCCCAACATAGTTGGGACAAGGCTTTGCTGATGATGACAACATTCAACTCATCAGTTGTTGATTAGCTTCTGTTTCTAGGTAATACAAAGACATAAAATAAGCTCATGTAAGAATGATTATGGAAATTGCATGTACATATAACAAAATGTAACTTTAGAATGTTGTATACACAGTAAGGTTAATAACAACTCAAACTCAGATTACATGTCAAAATTATGTGATTGTCAATATGAGTGTCCTTGGACAAGCTCAAGTATGAAATATATCGAAGCATCTCAAAGTTGAAAATTTTAATTGCCATACAGGTAGTTGCCCAATGGCCCCAATCACAAAAATAGACATACACAGCAGGATAAGGGATTGTTTCACTGAACGTTGCAATATTAAAATATTCAGCTCTAAGCTGAATAGTTGAACATTGCAATATCCAGGGAAGACAAACCTTACAATATCTGAGTTGTTTCTGGCATCCCATGAATTTATGCCATGGTTGTTTCTTTGACCTTTGTAACTGAAAATGTGAAATTCTTACATGAAATCACCTTGGGATCCTGCATTGCCAGTCTGGTTCTCTCTCGGATCCGTCGAATGGTTTCTGCATGTTGGTTTAATAATCACCATATGAGGAAAGAACTACAAATGGAAAACACAGCAGTAAACCAGGAAAAAGCGTACGAGTAAATCCAGTCGTGACTTTAGATTCCCACCTGGACTATGTTTCCTGCCTTTGTTCCAAGGAACATTCCCCTTATTTGCTTTGGAAATCTTCATACGTCTTGAGATTTCTCTCTCACCCATTTCTATGGAGTCTTCACTTGGTGAGAGAAACGTTTGAGAACTTGAATGAGAACCCAATTGCAATTCATTATCCTGTTTAACTGCATTTTCACTCCGAACAAAATGCTTAGGTTCAAAAGTGGCAACTGCCTTAATAATTGGTGCATTCCTCACCCCAGGACGTGGGGCATTTAGGTTCACTTTACTAGGGAGTCGGGTGTACACCTTCAACACAAGGGGCAATCTCTTTTCCTTTCCAAACGCAGATATATCTGAAGTGTTACCCTGAAATAGAGGCCGAAGTGCCAAATCCATGATGCACCTAGATGATTTTGCAAGAAGACCTGTAAATAGCAATATCTGCCAATGACAGATTATAATTAAGAAAACTTTAGTTGCAGAAACAGGAGAGAGAACAAAACTAGAAGAGGGGAAGCTGAAGACAAATTTCTTACATGTTTAGGTTTTGGAATCCAAGTGATAGAATAGTGATATTTCATGGGAAATTGTAACTTACTAAGCACAAATAGTTTTTCATAAAATGAACTTGAAAGGGAAAGAAATGAAGGATCCAATGTAAGTAGACTAGTAGAGCATCATGTAATAGATGGTAACAATCTGATATCTCAGATTAGTAAATGGTAGAAAACAGAATCAGCATAAATTTTTGTTTCTAACCATTCGCGGTATAAACACCTTTTTCTGGACCATAATCTCAACTTTTTTTGTCACCCTCAAGTTAGGGTTGTTAGTGGACCCTCAATCACCTATTTATCTAAAGAACTCAACTTGGAAAAAACAGCTATCGACCTTGTTCTGTAGTCCATTTAATCATCAGTCTAGACTCAGGTCGTCGGATCTAAACCCAAACGTTGAGGTGGATCCAGATCCAGATCCAGTCGTCCATATAGGAATACTTGTATATTTAAGGGGCATCATATGATGAATGATCCACCTCGAATCCAGGTACACATTTCAAATTTAGAAGCGAAATAGATCCAGAATAGGAAGCACCCTGGATTACCAATTTTGCTAAACTCTCCCTTGTATTTTAATGTAAATAGGAACAAATCAAATGATTCTCAGTAGACCACCAATTCAGCGCACATCAGACACTAGCACTGATATAAGGCAAGGGATATAACAACATTTTTAAAAGCCGGAGGAAGAAAAGAGTATCTAAATCATAACACATTACAATTTAGTTTTATAATTTTTATATCTCATCCAAAACATAATATTCCAGTTTTATTTTTAAGGTTTTCAATTAACCAATGTATTCATTCAACTGAAGACTATGCACGTTGATGGTGCACCAACGGGAAGGGATAGGCTGAAGAAGATGTAGATGAAAGTAGTAAAAATAGATATGAAGAAGTGCAACCTATACAAGGATTTGGTTCAGAATAAATCAGAATGGAGAAATAGAATTCACGTAGCCAACCCCAACATAGTTGGGACAAGGCTTTATGATGATGATGATAATTCATGCACCTTTTCTTCCCTAACTTCAGATGACATAGTTTTTTTATTTTTTATTATTTTTTATTTTTTTTCTTGTTACAAAATAGTAAACAATGTAGTCTTTCTATCATGCATCCCTTAGATGGTAACATTGAACCAACACGTAAGTTATATGTGTGTGTGAGAGAGAGAGAGAGCAAGGAAAAGCTATTAAGACACCACATTGAAAGACCCTTTTTTCCTTTACCTTTTTTTTTTTAGATCAAGTCATCAGAAGATTAAAGACTTCGTTAGTAAGCATCAAAGGAGAGAAAAAAAATACACAACAACAACAACTACAACTAGTACAAGTAATAGACTTTCAACAATAATAAACAAAAACACGCATTCAATCATATCAATGCTAATGGTTATCTCACCATAATGCAATTCCACTGTGCGTTTGGGACCCCAGAGAAATTGGAAATTACATTAGAAAGATAAACTGTTTCCCCAAAGTCCCGCATCCCAAATCAACATCAACTATAAGCACAGTTTATTATTTGAGACATCATTTACAGGAAGCGATGCGAGCAATGAATGCCTGAAATGCCCCATTTTGCAGAGTTCTTTGTGGATTTGTGTAGAACCGTGAATCAATTGCAATACATGGAAACCCACAGATACAACTATTTGAAAGAGCAAATAAGTACAAAAAATAAAAATAAAAAAGCAACCCACCCATATACAGAAAGTAAAACCAGTTTCCGTTTTTGGGTGTCATCCAAACGCATCAAAAAGAAAAATAAATAAAAGAAGAAGAAGTAGAAGACAAAATAAACAAAAATAAGCATGTCCAAACTCTAACAGGTAACTTCTGCATCTGGGTTTTGTACAGAAACATGAAAATACACATCCAATCAAAGAAATAAGAGCAAATGGAGAGGGAAAAAGTACCAAAGCATGAGACTATTTTATTCAGAGAGGACAAGCAGGTAATGTTTTTCCTTTCATTCCAAATTCCATGAAAGTATGTGTGATTCCATCCTCAGGAGAAGTAGAAGGAGAAAACATGAAGGGTAAAAGAAGAGAAAGGGGAGAGATAGTGTGAGCTTCAAACTGTGTGGACAGAACAGGGAATGAGAACGCCGAAATTATCTATCTATATATACACAGATGGACAAAGGGACGAGAGATGATTTTGCTGTCATTGTGGGCAAGGCCATTAGGTCCGGTCCAGAAAGGATCCGAATCCGTTCAAGTGGCCCTAGATATACATCCATGTCCCACAGGGAGGATGATTGAGACATGTTTAGAGTCCAAAACCTTTAATAGGCCAGATCTTGACCTAATCATCCTTAACCTGAAGATTTATCAAAATTATCCTAAAGATTTTATCAATTTTCCAAAAGGGTTGTGTGTATTGTTTATTTAAAAAAAGAATAAAAAGTATATTGATGTTCTTTCAAGTAGGTCCTCTCCGGTGATTTCTCCGTCACCGGTGACTTTTTAAAAGTACTTTTTTTTTAAAAAATGGAAAAGTACCCTCATTAGAAATTAGAATTAACTAGTGTTTGCCATCTCTGTTACCCTTGTTTCTTCATCTCCCAATCTACCTCTCCTTCTTCCTTTCCTTTCACATTACAACTACTGATGGATGCTCTCTGACAATATGTTATCTAGAGTTGGATTATATTTTGAACTTAGCTTATACTATGATAAACTTTCCATAGAAAAGGGTTAGAAAGGCCCATACATGAAATACTAATCTAATCTCTCATTTTATTACCATTGTGATGGGAAAAAGAAGTTTTTCTTGTTTCTAATCTTCTAACTTTTGAATTTTTTTTTTTTTTTTTTTGCTGTTAGTTCAAGTAAATTAGATTTTAGGGAATTTTACCAAATGAATATTGATAAACATGTATTAGCCCGATTTAGTCAGAAATACACTGAAACACCAAATTCGGTGTTCGTACACGGGTTTTGGACCACTTTACCCTTGAAGCTGCCGAACGACATCGTCATAAAACTCACCCCCAAAACCCTGATGAACGATTTCTCTTTCTTCCCCATTTTTCCTCTGCCTCCTTGTTTCTCTCTTTCTCCCTCTCCTTGTTCTCTCCCTGCTCTCCCCATCTCCCTCTGCATGCGCTCCCTGCGCACTATGTCAAAAGCGTCCAAAAACCACACCATTAGGTGCTAAACGGCATCGGTTCCTACTGTGGTTATGTTTACCACATAGCGCCAAAATCACCCTTTTTTACATCTCTCCCGCTCCCTGCACTCTCTCCCAATCTCAGCGGCTTCCCTCATCTCCAATCGTTTTGGCCTGACGATTTCTAGTTTGCACTCATCTCTCTCGATTTGGTACTCTTTCATCTCTCTCTCTTTATATTGTTCTTGGGTTAGATGCCGCTACAAAGAACACGAGTTCGGACTCAGGGTAGTTTATTTTTGGCATGGTGTTACCTCCTTCCTCCCCACCCAAATAGATGACCTGAATAAGAAAGAAAACTCATTCTGGATTTCTTTTCCTTTTGTATTTAATAGTATTTAGAGAGAGAAAGAGTGGAAGTTTTTCATCTTTATTTGTACCTCTTCTTTTTGGTTCAGGCTTTTTTTTTAGATTGGATTATGCCTAATCTATTGTTTATTTTTTTTTTTCAAACTTGAGAGAGATATCCTTATTGGGTCTCCTTCTTATATGATTGAATATTTGGGATATGAAGAGATTCCTTCCTAAGCTTTGGGTTTTAGATGAAAAAGTGAAGGCATTTCTCCCTATCTTTTTCGGTTTTTAGAGGCAGGTTTCACTTTTCTGAAAAAAAAAAATGAGAAAGAGAATCCTCTCTGGGTCTAGTTATATTTGAGCAATCAAAAACACAAATAGACTGATAAGCCAAATTTCGTTTGTGAGAAAGAAATTACAGAAAGAATACTTTTGGGGTTTGAAAAATTGGGTTAAACTTTCCTCCTTTTGTTTTTTTTTTTTTTTTTTTTTTTTTTTTTTTTTGAGAGAGAGATCCTTGGTGGGTTTATATGTATATGTTGTTGGAATCTTGAGATAGAAAAAAAAAGAGATTCCATCTGAGAATTTAGTTTCAGCTAGAAAAGTGAAGGCCTTTCTAAGGTTTTCCATAGCACCTGCAGTAGTTCTCTCTCCCATCTATCAATTTCCATATTTTGGACAAAAATGAAAAATAAGATCTGCCCCAATCTCTTCTCTGATTTGGGGAGAGATTTGCCCAATCTCGCTAAGGCAACGAATCGTAGTAAGTCCTCATCTCTATTCGTTCTTTTCTTTTAATTGTTGTGTTTTTTTTCTTCTTCCTTAGGTCTGCAATCCTCTCTCTGCAGTCTTGGCAACCCGATCTCTGCTCATGGATTTTTAAATCACCTCAGGTATGATTGTTTTTTATTTATGTAACTGTAGGTTGTAAATTTATTTGTACGACTGTAGATTTTTTTAATTTATTTTTTGTATGTGTTGTGCATGCTGTGATGGTGGTGGTGTGATTGTGGCAATGGATAGAGGGTTTTTTTTTTTTTTTTTTTTAAGTTTTCAGTGGTGGTTTTTTTTTAATGTTAGAAGATCAACTCGTGTAGACCAATTGGTGGGTTTGAACCATCTGATGAGTCTACATTGATAGACGCAATTAATTGGAGATTTTGAAAATTTTGTGGTGGTTTAGTATGTTGCCAACTACCAAGATCCGATTCCCTATGTCATGTAGAGCATGTTTGGTAATAGGCGAGAAATTTATAGATCTGATGATTCTTCACTGTCACTGGAACAAGGATTCCTCACTAGAGATTTGTATAGTTGGAGATTTCACATTGATATTGGTTTGTATCAATGCATATAGCTGAGAAAAATAGGGTTGGGTGTGCAAATCTACTTAAGTGAGGATTTTCAAATCTTATGGGAGGTGATTGGATCTGAAAATCCTAACAAATAAAGATTCTCATTCGTCCAAATCCTCAGAAATTTACAATTGCCAAACATGGATTTACCACAACATGAGGGAAACCGAAAATCTTTCCCTTAAGATTTGGTTGCTAAACGTGTAAGATCCCGACCCCAATCCTTTTGTTTAGCATTATTTTAATCGTGGTTTAGCTTTTTAAGCGAGATTTGATTTAGTTTGATCTTGTTTTCGAGCTTGACCGGATTTTTCCTTGCCTTGGAGATTTTGTAGACCGTTGACTTTAGTTTGACCCGGTCCTTAGGATTTGTATTTTTATGGGAAATTACTTCGGATTTCTAAAAACTCTGGATTTGGTGTATTTCGACTCATTTGATGAAGTTTAACAACTTTCATGTTTTGATCATTTCGATTTGATGCTCAGAAATCACGTTTTTCGAGGAAAATGGGCAAAAATGACATTTTCACTAAATCTGTCCATGAATTTCGAAAATTTCAGAAATCGGGGAAAATATACTTTTCGGAAACTAGATATTTCGCCGATCGTTTTTGTCTTCTTCGTCGTTTTCATCCGGGGCCCGCTTATACCATTTTTAGCTTGATGAAGACCGGGGCCCACAAGACCCATTCTATAAGAGGGGAACCCCTCTCTTCTTCTCTTCATTCGATTCCAGCAACTTTTCTTGGCTAGGGTTTTTCTCTTCTCCCTTCTCACTCTCTCTCATCTGGAACTCTCACTTGGTGGGGTATTCTTAGAGGATTGATCTCCTCAATCTCTTCCTCCCTCTTCAAGCTTCCTAGGGACACCATTTTTGAGATGTTTGAGCTAGAGAAGACCCATCTTTCAAGCTCTTCTTCTTGTTTGGGACACCCAAAGGTTAGCAATGGTTCTCTTTTCTTTTCATCTTTGTTTTCCTCCTCATTTGGAGTGGTTTCATCTCTCATGCAATGGGTTTTCATGGAATTTCGGAAATGGATTTGTTTTCTAGGGTTTTTCCATGAGCTATTTGGGGGTTTTGTGATTTTGGGAGCTTGAGACCCTAGAGCATGGTTTGGAGAGCATCTTAGCCTTCATTGAGGCTTGAGGCAAGTGAATTTCACAATTAATATGATGTTTTTGTGTTATTGTTAAGCTTCATGGTTTTTCTTCTTTATTTTGTTCAATTTTTCATGGTTTATGGATTGGCATTGAATGAATGAAGCAAGGTTATATTGATTTTCACTTTTGTTGTTATTGTACAATGAGTAGGGAATTTGGTTTTCACTTTGTTCATCTTGTAAAATTAGTCCTCTTTATGTTAAGTATGGGGTTCAATTAAGCTTTGCTTTAAAAAGTTTTATGTTTGGGCCAATTAGGATGTTTTGTGGATGGTTTGATGTGTTTGGAAGGCCAAGGAAGGGCCCAACAATTCATGGAATTGAGTAGGAATGAAAAGGAAGCAAAAGAATCAAGAAAAATCAGAAAAAAAAATGCAAAGAATGGAAGTTTTCTGCACTCGGGCCGGACTGGGCAGGCCCAGTCCGCTCGAGCGACCCACTGGGTCGCTCGAGCGACCCAGCTTCTGTCTGGGTCCGCTCGAGCGGACCTGGGTCCGCTCGAGCGAGGCCCAGCTCAGTCTGGGTCTGGTTTGGGTCCGTTTATGGATCAGTTTTGGGCCTGTTCTTTGGGACTTCTTTGGGCTTGTCTTTGGGCCTGTTTCAAGTTTAGTTTTGGGTTATTTTAAAACTGTTTATTGGGCCATTTCAGATCTGATGTGGGGTCATCTTTGGGCCTGACATTTGACTGTTTTTAATGACTGTTAGTGGACTGTTTTGGAATTTGGTTGGTGGGCCTGTTTTATAGTTAGTTTGGATTGGTTTTAAAACTTGTTCCTTGGGCCTGATTAAAAATCAGTTTTTTGGGCTGTTTAAAAATCAGTTTGTGGGCCTGATTCAAATCAGTTTTGGGTCATTTTTAAGATCAGTTGTGGACTGTTTTAAGACTTGTTTTGTGGGCAATTCAAGTTCAGTTTTGGGTTGTTTTAAACATATGTTTTATGAGCCATTCAAAGATTAGTTTGGACTGATTTTTAAGATTGTTTTATGAGCCATTCAAAGATTAGTTTGGACTGATTTTCAAGATTTGTTTTATGAGCCATTCAAGGTTTAGTTTTGAACTATTTTGAAACTTGGTTCGTGGGCCTGTTCAAGGTCAGTTTTGGATTGCTATTAAGGATTGTTTTGGGCTCAGTTTAAGGCCAACTATAGGCCTGTTTTAAAGAGATTTGGGATTTCTTGTGATGTTTGGAAGTCCGTGAAATGGGAATGGGATCACTGTGAGAATGAATGTATGTGGAATTACCCGGGAACCGTTCGGGTCTTAATGCGCACTTTATCATTTAAATATTATGGATTTTCATTGGCATCAAACGCACTTTTTATTAATTAATGTTTAAAGGTTAAATGTGCATTGAGATGGTTCCTTGGTAGGTCATTAGGTCATTCTCCACTATCCATTCCATTTCAAGTCAGATCATGCATTTGTATTTGTATTTTGTATTTGCATTCTTTGGTGAACTAATTTAAATAGCATCGACGATTTGTTATAAAATCATGTGTCTTCCCATGTTCGAAAGGGTTGATCGTATGATTTTATACAAATCACCTTGATGCGTATTTGAACGGTTTCCCAGAGATATTCGTATGTTTTCTCCGATTTGATTTGAAAAGAGATTGAGTATGTTCGTTATATTCGGGATTTCGTCGATAAGACTATTGTTTTGACAACACTAGTATTTGAAAATAAAAACCTCGAGGCAAGACGGGGCCAGAGCTATGCGGTGCGAGCCCATGAGCCAAAGAGGCTATGATTCCGAAAACAAACCCCGAGGCAAGACGGGGCCAGAGCTATGTGGTGCGAGCCCCTGAGCCAAAGGGATTAGTATTATGTTAGATTTGTATCTGTTTGAGTTTGAAAACTAAAGGCACCACTAGGCTTAGGTCACCTTGTCGGGCTGATCACCCGGCTTGGGATCTTTACTCTGTCCGCCAGCTGCAGCTTGGATTCTGTCTGTACCGACCATGGCAACGGTAACTATCTGCCGGTCCCATTTGTATGGCTACGGTTCTGATTTCTGATCTGCCGGTCCCATTTGTATGGCTACGGTGCTGATCCCATTTTAGTACCACATTTAGTGGCTACGCTCTGTTTGCTCTTATTACTTCGGTAATAGGAGGATTTAGCTATTTGTGGTTGCCAGTATTTTAGCTGCACATTACTTTAGTTTATGATTCTTGTCGGTTATACTTTTATGCTTTGATTCATTTAATGTTTACGATATCGATCTTTATCGAATTGTTTCCACTGTTCGTTTATTTGTCTCGATATTTATGTTCGGTCTTTCGATCATTTTAGCATGCTTTATTGTCTTTATTGTTTAGACTGCTTATTCGGTTTTACGATGATTTCATCAGGTTTTATTTATGTTCTTTTGTTCATATTATTTGTTTATTTACTTGCCAGACCGTCGTGTCTGACCCTTTTTGTTTGGTGCCAGTTCTTTCTCTTTCTGTTTGTAGGTGTTTGGTCAAAGGAGGCGGTGGGACCGCCGGTCTGACGTGAGAGGCTGCCAATTGATATCATCTAGATGTCAAGTTCGGCACCAGAGTTCGTATCAAACATTGAGGGTAGAATTCTGTTTAGTTGGTTATATTTGTATGGCTTGATAGCCTTTTTTATTTGGGTTGTAATTAAGACACTTGTTAATTGTAACTTGAATATGTGGGAAATAATAGTTTGTTACTACCAGCTCAGTGTGTTGTGATCCATGGTTTATGCCAGTCTGTTTATTGATGGCTTTATGATATTGGTTGCGTACGACACGGAACCCGATGGCCACGGATTCCGAGTCGTAACACCATGTGTAGCTTCCGCGAAAAATACACTCTGATTGTGATGAGATTTGATTGTCCTCATTCACGCGGATCTTGGGAACTATATCAAAAAGTTTCAAATTATCCCAAAATTTCGCACCCCGAGATCGGTTCGCTGCAGGACCCGGTTTCGGGGCGTGACAGGTTTGGTATCAGAGCCGGTTAGTTTCTAGGAAATAAAATACTCTAGAGACATTAAGACGTGTGGTGAGGATTCATTAGATTGTGTCGATTTGTTTTCTCGTGTCTTTGTTTCTTTGGATTTGAGTCGGCTTTCTTTCAGTTCGGGAGATTTTGCTCGTCTTTTCTTTTAGTTCTGTTGTTAGGAGATTTGGACGGCCAAATTTCCTCCTTGGTGGTGGAGAATTTAAAGTCTCCATGCTTTTGTTCGGTGTCTTTTGTCTGTGTTTGTGTCGGAGACTGAGAACCTTCTAGATTCAGTATGTTGTTTTCGGAGAACATCAGCAGACTTTCAGCCTTCAGCATTTTCAATGTGGTTATTGAGAAAAGACTTGTGCATTTGCCCGTCAGAGTTGGACTTGAGCAGCTTTCGAAGATCCCCTTTCAGCTAATTGGAGATCGTCATGCAGCGTACTAAGGTAAGTAATTGTGGATTTTTATGAAGGGAGAAGTGACCTTAGTTAGTAAGGTTGGAAACTAGTGCTAGAAACTCAAGGATTTCTCGGATTCAATGAGCTTTGTCATGGGTTTGGTTGAGAATTTCTATAACTTGCAGCTTAGCCAGTGTAGTTTCCAGAGGCAATACCAAGTGGATGGTTAGTTGTAGTTAAGATAATGTTTGGCAGTAGAGGAAACCTTGGGGAATTTTACCGACTTACAAGATATTGGATTGGACAACGTGCAGATGCAAGGGAGTACCTCAGTCTTGGTGATGTCCATTTCTTATTTAAGAATGATTTTCGTGATGTTTTCATCGTTGTTATAATTTTTCATTAATATCTATGATTTATTCTTGTAGCGTTGAACAAGGGATTTATGCTTCTTCTTTAAGGCTTATTTTGAAATAAACTATGTCATTATACTCTTTTCATAAGTCACATGAGTTCGTTTTCATAAGGATTTGTGTTTTAAATTTTTGTTTAATCTTCATAAGATATTATCTTATAATGACCTTAGAATTTCGCTCTTGTTTAGTTTTCTTAAATGTTGACACTTACATTTCAAAGCCTTAAAGATTTCAAAACTTTGTATGTGTTTGGCTGGAAATGGATTTCAACAAAATTTAATGTATGGTCATACTATATGAATTTGAATTATTTTTGAAATCCTAATTTGAAGTGTCAAGTATTTCAAAGATTTGTTGAGTTATGAAAACATGAATTTCAAAAGAATAATGTTATTTCATACTCGTATTTTGATAAACTTTAATTATTAAGTTCTATTTGATAATTTGGAAATTCAGCTCCTACTATGTTTTAAAATGATGAGATTTCACTAAGTAATTATTTTGGTCATTATGTTTAAAATTTAAAGGGGTGTTTGGCATCGAATGGAAGGAGTTGTATTAGTATAGTTGGAGCTTGGAAGTGTAAGAATTGGAGGGATGATGGATGTCAAGTTGTGTACTAGTTCAGTTGGAGGTAAAGTTGGATCTACGAGAGAATCACCCTCATTCAAGAATCGAATTGACAGTTTCAGTTCTTCAGGGATTGACATCAGATTGGATTTCCAAGGTCGGCTTTACAGGTCAAGGGTAGGGGATTTGAAGAGTGAAATCTGAAGAGGCAAGCATCGGGAGCACCGTGTACAGCTTTGAAGGACTTAAGGCACAGGATTCCAAGTGATAGAAGGAGACAGAATTTGCAGTTTCTTGGACCGACAGTGACTGACGAATTAAGGAAAAGAAATGATTCAGTGCAGGAACGACAGATGACACCAAAGATGCTTAGGAGTGTTGGACACCAGTTTGGTCAGAGGTTGTCTCAGTCACCAAGGTCTAGCATAAGGTGTCAGTGTTTTCGTTTGTCGTTTTGGGTTTTCGATTTTGATTTGGTTTAAGCCATTTGGAGGACCAAATGGATTCTAAGGGGGGGAGGATGTAAGATCCCGACCCCAATTCTTTTATTTAGCATTATTTTAATCGTGGTTTAGCTTTTTAAGTGAGATTTGATTTAGTTTGATCTTGTTTTCGAGCTTGACCGAATTTTTCCTTGCCTTGGAGATTTTGTAGACCGTTGACTTTAGTTTGACCCGGTCCTTAGGATTTGTATTTTTATGGGAAATTACTTCGGATTTCTAAAAACTCTGGATTTGGTGTATTTCGACTCATTTGATGAAGTTTAACAACTTTCATGTTTTGATCATTTCGATTTGATGCTCAGAAATCACGTTTTTCGAGGAAAATGGGCAAAAATGACATTTTCACTAAATCTGTCCATGAATTTCGAAAATTTCAGAAATCGGGGAAAATATACTTTTCGGAAACTAGATATTTCGCCGATCGTTTTTGTCTTCTTCGTCGTTTTCATCCGGGGCCCGCTTATACCATTTTTAGCTTGATGAAGACCGGGGCCCACAAGACCCATTCTATAAGAGGGGAACCCCTCTCTTCTTCTCTTCATTCGATTCCAGCAACTTTTCTTGGCTAGGGTTTTTCTCTTCTCCCTTCTCACTCTCTCTCATCTGGAACTCTCACTTGGTGGGGTATTCTTAGAGGATTGATCTCCTCAATCTCTTCCTCCCTCTTCAAGCTTCCTAGGGACACCATTTTTGAGATGTTTGAGCTAGAGAAGACCCATCTTTCAAGCTCTTCTTCTTGTTTGGGACACCCAAAGGTTAGCAATGGTTCTCTTTTCTTTTCATCTTTGTTTTCCTCCTCATTTGGAGTGGTTTCATCTCTCATGCAATGGGTTTTCATGGAATTTCGGAAATGGATTTGTTTTCTAGGGTTTTTCCATGAGCTATTTGGGGGTTTTGTGATTTTGGGAGCTTGAGACCCTAGAGCATGGTTTGGAGAGCATCTTAGCCTTCATTGAGGCTTGAGGCAAGTGAATTTCACAATTAATATGATGTTTTTGTGTTATTGTTAAGCTTCATGGTTTTTCTTCTTTATTTTGTTCAATTTTTCATGGTTTATGGATTGGCATTGAATGAATGAAGCAAGGTTATTTTGATTTTCACTTTTGTTGTTATTGTACAATGAGTAGGGAATTTGGTTTTCACTTTGTTCATCTTGTAAAATTAGTCCTCTTTATGTTAAGTATGGGGTTCAATTAAGCTTTGCTTTAAAAAGTTTTATGTTTGGGCCAATTAGGATGTTTTGTGGATGGTTTGATGTGTTTGGAAGGCCAAGGAAGGGCCCAACAATTCATGGAATTGAGTAGGAATGAAAAGGAAGCAAAAGAATCAAGAAAAATCAGAAAAAAAAATGCAAAGAATGGAAGTTTTCTGCACTCGGGCCGGACTGGGCAGGCCCAGTCCGCTCGAGCGACCCACTGGGTCGCTCGAGCGACCCAGCTTCTGTCTGGGTCCGCTCGAGCGGACCTGGGTCCGCTCGAGCGAGGCCCAGCTCAGTCTGGGTCTGGTTTGGGTCCGTTTATGGATCAGTTTTGGGCCTGTTCTTTGGGACTTCTTTGGGCTTGTCTTTGGGCCTGTTTCAAGTTTAGTTTTGGGTTATTTTAAAACTGTTTATTGGGCCATTTCAGATCTGATGTGGGGTCATCTTTGGGCCTGACATTTGACTGTTTTTAATGACTGTTAGTGGACTGTTTTGGAATTTGGTTGGTGGGCCTGTTTTATAGTTAGTTTGGATTGGTTTCAAAACTTGTTCCTTGGGCCTGATTAAAAATCAGTTTTTGGGCTGTTTAAAAATCAGTTTGTGGGCCTGATTCAAATCAGTTTTGGGTCATTTTTAAGATCAGTTGTGGACTGTTTTAAGACTTGTTTTGTGGGCAATTCAAGTTCAGTTTTGGGTTGTTTTAAACATATGTTTTATGAGCCATTCAAAGATTAGTTTGGACTGATTTTTAAGATTGTTTTATGAGCCATTCAAAGATTAGTTTGGACTGATTTTCAAGATTTGTTTTATGAGCCATTCAAGGTTTAGTTTTGAACTATTTTGAAACTTGGTTCGTGGGCCTGTTCAAGGTCAGTTTTGGATTGCTATTAAGGATTGTTTTGGGCTCAGTTTAAGGCCAACTATAGGCCTGTTTTAAAGAGATTTGGGATTTCTTGTGATGTTTGGAAGTCCGTGAAATGGGAATGGGATCACTGTGAGAATGAATGTATGTGGAATTACCCGGGAACCGTTCGGGTCTTAATGCGCACTTTATCATTTAAATATTATGGATTTTCATTGGCATCAAACGCACTTTTTATTAATTAATGTTTAAAGGTTAAATGTGCATTGAGATGGTTCCTTGGTAGGTCATTAGGTCATTCTCCACTATCCATTCCATTTCAAGTCAGATCATGCATTTGTATTTGTATTTTGTATTTGCATTCTTTGGTGAACTAATTTAAATAGCATCGACGATTTGTTATAAAATCATGTGTCTTCCCATGTTCGAAAGGGTTGATCGTATGATTTTATACAAATCACCTTGATGCGTATTTGAACGGTTTCCCAGAGATATTCGTATGTTTTCTCCGATTTGATTTGAAAAGAGATTGAGTATGTTCGTTATATTCGGGATTTCGTCGATAAGACTATTGTTTTGACAACACTAGTATTTGAAAATAAAAACCTCGAGGCAAGACGGGGCCAGAGCTATGCGGTGCGAGCCCATGAGCCAAAGAGGCTATGATTCCGAAAACAAACCCCGAGGCAAGACGGGGCCAGAGCTATGTGGTGCGAGCCCCTGAGCCAAAGGGATTAGTATTATGTTAGATTTGTATCTGTTTGAGTTTGAAAACTAAAGGCACCACTAGGCTTAGGTCACCTTGTCGGGCTGATCACCCGGCTTGGGATCTTTACTCTGTCCGCCAGCTGCAGCTTGGATTCTGTCTGTACCGACCATGGCAACGGTAACTATCTGCCGGTCCCATTTGTATGGCTACGGTTCTGATTTCTGATCTGCCGGTCCCATTTGTATGGCTACGGTGCTGATCCCATTTTAGTACCACATTTAGTGGCTACGCTCTGTTTGCTCTTATTACTTCGGTAATAGGAGGATTTAGCTATTTGTGGTTGCCAGTATTTTAGCTGCACATTACTTTAGTTTATGATTCTTGTCGGTTATACTTTTATGCTTTGATTCATTTAATGTTTACGATATCGATCTTTATCGAATTGTTTCCACTGTTCGTTTATTTGTCTCGATATTTATGTTCGGTCTTTCGATCATTTTAGCATGCTTTATTGTCTTTATTGTTTAGACTGCTTATTCGGTTTTACGATGATTTCATCAGGTTTTATTTATGTTCTTTTGTTCATATTATTTGTTTATTTACTTGCCAGACCGTCGTGTCTGACCCTTTTTGTTTGGTGCCAGTTCTTTCTCTTTCTGTTTGTAGGTGTTTGGTCAAAGGAGGCGGTGGGACCGCCGGTCTGACGTGAGAGGCTGCCAATTGATATCATCTAGATGTCAAGTTCGGCACCAGAGTTCGTATCAAACATTGAGGGTAGAATTCTGTTTAGTTGGTTATATTTGTATGGCTTGATAGCCTTTTTTATTTGGGTTGTAATTAAGACACTTGTTAATTGTAACTTGAATATGTGGGAAATAATAGTTTGTTACTACCAGCTCAGTGTGTTGTGATCCATGGTTTATGCCAGTCTGTTTATTGATGGCTTTATGATATTGGTTGCGTACGACACGGAACCCGATGGCCACGGATTCCGAGTCGTAACACCATGTGTAGCTTCCGCGAAAAATACACTCTGATTGTGATGAGATTTGATTGTCCTCATTCACGCGGATCTTGGGAACTATATCAAAAAGTTTCAAATTATCCCAAAATTTCGCACCCCGAGATCGGTTCGCTGCAGGACCCGGTTTCGGGGCGTGACAGGTTTGGTATCAGAGCCGGTTAGTTTCTAGGAAATAAAATACTCTAGAGACATTAAGACGTGTGGTGAGGATTCATTAGATTGTGTCGATTTGTTTTCTCGTGTCTTTGTTTCTTTGGATTTGAGTCGGCTTTTCTTTCAGTTCGGGAGATTTTGCTCGTCTTTTCTTTTAGTTCTGTTGTTAGGAGATTTGGACGGCCAAATTTCCTCCTTGGTGGTGGAGAATTTAAAGTCTCCATGCTTTTGTTCGGTGTCTTTTGTCTGTGTTTGTGTCGGAGACTGAGAACCTTCTAGATTCAGTATGTTGTTTTCGGAGAACATCAGCAGACTTTCAGCCTTCAGCATTTTCAATGTGGTTATTGAGAAAAGACTTGTGCATTTGCCCGTCAGAGTTGGACTTGAGCAGCTTTCGAAGATCCCCTTTCAGCTAATTGGAGATCGTCATGCAGCGTACTAAGGTAAGTAATTGTGGATTTTTATGAAGGGAGAAGTGACCTTAGTTAGTAAGGTTGGAAACTAGTGCTAGAAACTCAAGGATTTCTCGGATTCAATGAGCTTTGTCATGGGTTTGGTTGAGAATTTCTATAACTTGCAGCTTAGCCAGTGTAGTTTCCAGAGGCAATACCAAGTGGATGGTTAGTTGTAGTTAAGATAATGTTTGGCAGTAGAGGAAACCTTGGGGAATTTTACCGACTTACAAGATATTGGATTGGACAACGTGCAGATGCAAGGGAGTACCTCAGTCTTGGTGATGTCCATTTCTTATTTAAGAATGATTTTCGTGATGTTTTCATCGTTGTTATAATTTTTCATTAATATCTATGATTTATTCTTGTAGCGTTTGAACAAGGGATTTATGCTTCTTCTTTAAGGCTTATTTTGAAATAAACTATGTCATTATACTCTTTTCATAAGTCACATGAGTTCGTTTTCATAAGGATTTGTGTTTTAAATTTTTGTTTAATCTTCATAAGATATTATCTTATAATGACCTTAGAATTTCGCTCTTGTTTAGTTTTCTTAAATGTTGACACTTACATTTCAAAACCTTAAAGATTTCAAAACTTTGTATGTGTTTGGCTGGAAATGGATTTCAACAAAATTTAATGTATGGTCATACTATATGAATTTGAATTATTTTTGAAATCCTAATTTGAAGTGTCAAGTATTTCAAAGATTTGTTGAGTTATGAAAACATGAATTTCAAAAGAATAATGTTATTTCATACTCGTATTTTGATAAACTTTAATTATTAAGTTCTATTTGATAATTTGGAAATTCAGCTCCTACTATGTTTTAAAATGATGAGACTTCACTAAGTAATTATTTTGGTCATTATGTTTAAAATTTAAAGGGGTGTTTGGCATCGAATGGAAGGAGTTGTATTAGTATAGTTGGAGCTTGGAAGTGTAAGAATTGGAGGGATGATGGATGTCAAGTTGTGTACTAGTTCAGTTGGAGGTAAAGTTGGATCTACGAGAGAATCACCCTCATTCAAGAATCGAATTGACAGTTTCAGTTCTTCAGGGATTGACATCAGATTGGATTTCCAAGGTCGGCTTTACAGGTCAAGGGTAGGGGATTTGAAGAGTGAAATCTGAAGAGGCAAGCATCGGGAGCACCGTGTACAGCTTTGAAGGACTTAAGGCACAGGATTCCAAGTGATAGAAGGAGACAGAATTTGCAGTTTCTTGGACCGACAGTGACTGACGAATTAAGGAAAAGAAATGATTCAGTGCAGGAACGACAGATGACACCAAAGATGCTTAGGAGTGTTGGACACCAGTTTGGTCAGAGGTTGTCTCAGTCACCAAGGTCTAGCATAAGGTGTCAGTGTTTTCGTTTGTCGTTTTGGGTTTTCGATTTTGATTTGGTTTAAGCCATTTGGAGGACCAAATGGATTCTAAGGGGGGGAGGATGTAAGATCCCGACCCCAATCCTTTTGTTTAGCATTATTTTAATCGTGGTTTAGCTTTTTAAGCGAGATTTGATTTAGTTTGATCTTGTTTTCGAGCTTGACCGGATTTTTCCTTGCCTTGGAGATTTTGTAGACCGTTGACTTTAGTTTGACCCGGTCCTTAGGATTTGTATTTTTATGGGAAATTACTTCGAATTTCTAAAAACTCTGGATTTGGTGTATTTCGACTCATTTGATGAAGTTTAACAACTTTCATGTTTTGATCATTTCGATTTGATGCTCAGAAATCACGTTTTTCGAGGAAAATGGGCAAAAATGACATTTACACTAAATCTGTCCATGAATTTCGAAAATTTCAGAAATCGGGGAAAATATACTTTTCGGAAACTAGATATTTCGCCGATCGTTTTTGTCTTCTTCGTCGTTTTCATCCGGGGCCCGCTTATACCATTTTTAGCTTGATGAAGACCGGGGCCCACAAGACCCATTCTATAAGAGGGGAACCCCTCTCTTCTTCTCTTCATTCGATTCCAGCAACTTTTCTTGGCTAGGGTTTTTCTCTTCTCCCTTCTCACTCTCTCTCATCTGGAACTCTCACTTGGTGGGGTATTCTTAGAGGATTGATCTCCTCAATCTCTTCCTCCCTCTTCAAGCTTCCTAGGGACACCATTTTTGAGATGTTTGAGCTAGAGAAGACCCATCTTTCAAGCTCTTCTTCTTGTTTGGGACACCCAAAGGTTAGCAATGGTTCTCTTTTCTTTTCATCTTTGTTTTCCTCCTCATTTGGAGTGGTTTCATCTCTCATGCAATGGGTTTTCATGGAATTTCGGAAATGGATTTGTTTCTAGGGTTTTTCCATGAGCTATTTGGGGGTTTTGTGATTTTGGGAGCTTGAGACCCTAGAGCATGGTTTGGAGAGCATCTTAGCCTTCATTGAGGCTTGAGGCAAGTGAATTTCACAATTAATATGATGTTTTTGTGTTATTGTTAAGCTTCATGGTTTTTCTCCTTTATTTTGTTCAATTTTTCATGGTTTATGGATTGGCATTGAATGAATGAAGCAAGGTTATATTGATTTTCACTTTTGTTGTTATTGTACAATGAGTAGGGAATTTGGTTTTCACTTTGTTCATCTTGTAAAATTAGTCCTCTTATGTTAAGTATGGGGTTCAATTAAGCTTTGCTTTAAAAAGTTTTATGTTTGGGCCAATTAGGATGTTTTGTGGATGGTTTGATGTGTTTGGAAGGCCAAGGAAGGGCCCAACAATTCATGGAATTGAGTAGGAATGAAAAGGAAGCAAAAGAATCAAGAAAAATCAGAAAAAAAAATGCAAAGAATGGAAGTTTTCTGCACTCGGGCCGGACTGGGCAGGCCCAGTCCGCTCGAGCGACCCACTGGGTCGCTCGAGCGACCCAGCTTCTGTCTGGGTCCGCTCGAGCGGACCTGGGTCCGCTCGAGCGAGGCCCAGCTCAGTCTGGGTCTGGTTTGGGTCCGTTTATGGATCAGTTTTGGGCCTGTTCTTTGGGACTTCTTTGGGCTTGTCTTTGGGCCTGTTTCAAGTTTAGTTTTGGGTTATTTTAAAACTGTTTATTGGGCCATTTCAGATCTGATGTGGGGTCATCTTTGGGCCTGACATTTGACTGTTTTTAATGACTGTTAGTGGACTGTTTTGGAATTTGGTTGGTGGGCCTGTTTTATAGTTAGTTTGGATTGGTTTTAAAACTTGTTCCTTGGGCCTGATTAAAAATCAGTTTTTGGGCTGTTTAAAAATCAGTTTGTGGGCCTGATTCAAATCAGTTTTGGGTCATTTTTAAGATCAGTTGTGGACTGTTTTAAGACTTGTTTTGTGGGCAATTCAAGTTCAGTTTTGGGTTGTTTTAAACATATGTTTTATGAGCCATTCAAAGATTAGTTTGGACTGATTTTTAAGATTGTTTTATGAGCCATTCAAAGATTAGTTTGGACTGATTTTCAAGATTTGTTTTATGAGCCATTCAAGGTTTAGTTTTGAACTATTTTGAAACTTGGTTCGTGGGCCTGTTCAAGGTCAGTTTTGGATTGCTATTAAGGATTGTTTTGGGCTCAGTTTAAGGCCAACTATAGGCCTGTTTTAAAGAGATTTGGGATTTCTTGTGATGTTTGGAAGTCCGTGAAATGGGAATGGGATCACTGTGAGAATGAATGTATGTGGAATTACCCGGGAACCGTTCGGGTCTTAATGCGCACTTTATCATTTAAATATTATGGATTTTCATTGGCATCAAACGCACTTTTTATTAATTAATGTTTAAAGGTTAAATGTGCATTGAGATGGTTCCTTGGTAGGTCATTAGGTCATTCTCCACTATCCATTCCATTTCAAGTCAGATCATGCATTTGTATTTGTATTTTGTATTTGCATTCTTTGGTGAACTAATTTAAATAGCATCGACGATTTGTTATAAAATCATGTGTCTTCCCATGTTCGAAAGGGTTGATCGTATGATTTTATACAAATCACCTTGATGCGTATTTGAACGGTTTCCCAGAGATATTCGTATGTTTTCTCCGATTTGATTTGAAAAGAGATTGAGTATGTTCGTTATATTCGGGATTTCGTCGATAAGACTATTGTTTTGACAACACTAGTATTTGAAAATAAAAACCTCGAGGCAAGACGGGGCCAGAGCTATGCGGTGCGAGCCCATGAGCCAAAGAGGCTATGATTCCGAAAACAAACCCCGAGGCAAGACGGGGCCAGAGCTATGTGGTGCGAGCCCCTGAGCCAAAGGGATTAGTATTATGTTAGATTTGTATCTGTTTGAGTTTGAAAACTAAAGGCACCACTAGGCTTAGGTCACCTTGTCGGGCTGATCACCCGGCTTGGGATCTTTACTCTGTCCGCCAGCTGCAGCTTGGATTCTGTCTGTACCGACCATGGCAACGGTAACTATCTGCCGGTCCCATTTGTATGGCTACGGTTCTGATTTCTGATCTGCCGGTCCCATTTGTATGGCTACGGTGCTGATCCCATTTAGTACCACATTTAGTGGCTACGCTCTGTTTGCTCTTATTACTTCGGTAATAGGAGGATTTAGCTATTTGTGGTTGCCAGTATTTTAGCTGCACATTACTTTAGTTTATGATTCTTGTCGGTTATACTTTTATGCTTTGATTCATTTAATGTTTACGATATCGATCTTTATCGAATTGTTTCCACTGTTCGTTTATTTGTCTCGATATTTATGTTCGGTCTTTCGATCATTTTAGCATGCTTTATTGTCTTTATTGTTTAGACTGCTTATTCGGTTTTACGATGATTTCATCAGGTTTTATTTATGTTCTTTTGTTCATATTATTTGTTTATTTACTTGCCAGACCGTCGTGTCTGACCCTTTTTGTTTGGTGCCAGTTCTTTCTCTTTCTGTTTGTAGGTGTTTGGTCAAAGGAGGCGGTGGGACCGCCGGTCTGACGTGAGAGGCTGCCAATTGATATCATCTAGATGTCAAGTTCGGCACCAGAGTTCGTATCAAACATTGAGGGTAGAATTCTGTTTAGTTGGTTATATTTGTATGGCTTGATAGCCTTTTTTATTTGGGTTGTAATTAAGACACTTGTTAATTGTAACTTGAATATGTGGGAAATAATAGTTTGTTACTACCAGCTCAGTGTGTTGTGATCCATGGTTTATGCCAGTCTGTTTATTGATGGCTTTATGATATTGGTTGCGTACGACACGGAACCCGATGGCCACGGATTCCGAGTCGTAACACCATGTGTAGCTTCCGCGAAAAATACACTCTGATTGTGATGAGATTTGATTGTCCTCATTCACGCGGATCTTGGGAACTATATCAAAAGTTTCAAATTATCCCAAAATTTCGCACCCCGAGATCGGTTCGCTGCAGGACCCGGTTTCGGGGCGTGACAAAACGTGACCGTAGAAAACACTTGTACTTCTCATGGATTACATTAGCCAATGCCTAATACACTTTTAAGCATTGTGTATCAACCTTCTACAGTGTGATAACTCCAGTTACAAGTGTAGCTCATTGAGGTGTTCATCTGGTCGAGCCCGCGGGTTTCGGGTGAAATCCGACCCGACCCGACCACATTTTATGTGGGTGAAAACCCACCCGAACCCGGTTAATCTGGGTCATGGGTTATTGGGTCACGGGTCAGCGAGTCACGGGTCGGGTTCAGGTAAAAAAGAAATAGTAAAAAAATAATTTTGAAGCCTTTGTCAGAAGATGCTTGCTGGTTCTCAATGGCCTCCATCTCCTCTTTCATGGTCCTTCTCAAAGTTTTTTTTTTTTCAAAATCCATTTGATTATTTGATCACTATAGCAAAGTGAATCTCATCATCATCAATTGCACATTATTTTTTCATGCACCATGGTTCTCTTGTAGCATGTTTAGATCTTGTGCGATTTGTGAATGCTTCTGTAGTACATGGAGAGCCAAATGAGTGTGATTGGAGATGCAACTGCAATTGGCAAGCTTTTTTCAATCCACTGTTGGGTGGGTTGTTCCTACTTCCTATAAGGCCACCCTAGCGAAGAAAGCATCAACACACATGAAAGCAGGAGGAATCCAGGCCTAGCCTAAAAGATTCTTAATGGCTGAATCTGCATGTGGGAACAGATGGGGAAGGTTGAAAGCAGAGCAGGAAGCCTGCCTGCTATGCTCTTTTATGAACTATGCATTTCATTGTATTTATTTTTAGTTATTTAATTATTTTTTTATATTTTTACCCGGTTCACGGGTCACTCGGTAACCCGACCAGTGAGACCCGTTAACCGGTACAGGCGACCACCGGGTCGGGTCGGGCACCGAAAATCTGCTACCATGACCCACCCATTGACCCACGGGTCGGGTCGGGTCACAGTTAATTTGGTACACCTCTACTAGCTCCAGTTACAAGCATTGTCCATGTGTAGCTTCAGTTACAAGTCTTACAACATATCAAGTCTCGTCCGTGTTTTTTAGTATTTGTGTTGTCACTTTATGAGATAACTAATTATAACAAATTTGGAAACTATATGAAAAAAATGGGCCTAGGAACTTGAACCACAATATGATAGAAATGGGCAGATAGTCCAATTTTTTTTTCTTGATCAGATTGCAGGCCGAGTGTGGTAGAATGTTGAATGGGTTGTTTGACTTGGAAGTTGGGTTCAGCTTGGATTGGAGATTGGTGTAGGTAGGTGTTGAAGTTGGAATCCTAATAAATAAGACTCCTACATAAATGCAGTTTCAATCCACTCGTGTAATGTTTCCTTGGGTTAAGTTGGATTTTTACCTAGTGATGGTAGAAAATTCTTAGAGCTTAATTCTCTTCAAAAAGGCGGCATCTCAGATAGGTATCTTCTCATATTCATTTTTTTTATGTTTTTTTCTTTTCATTTTACTTCTTCATTTGGAATAACTAGCTAGTTTGAGTGTTTACATCCTCACCGCAGTGGTAAGAGGCGTCAGTTCTCACCTGACTGCCCAGGGTTCAAATCCTCGTTACCGTTCTTTAGAGTTTTCAGTCAAACTGTCCTTGGGATTTGAACACCAGGCAGTCGGGTGAGAACTAATGCCTCTTACCACTGAGGTGAGGATGTAAACACTCAAAGCTGGTTATACCAAATGAAGATGTAAAATGAAAAGAAAAAAAACATAGAAAAAATGAATATTAGAAGATAACTCTCTGAGATGCTGCCTTTTTGAAGAGAATTAAGCTCTAAGAATTTCCTACCATCACTAGGTAAAAATCCAACCTAACCCAAGGAAACATTACACGAGTGGATTGAGATTCCATTTATTTAGGAGTGTTTCTTTATTAGGATTCAAACTACAACACCCACCTACACCAATCTCCAATCCAACCTTCAAAACTCATCCAAGCTGAACCCAACTTCCAAGTCAAACAACCCATTCAACATTCCACCACACTCGGCCTGCAATCCGATCAAGAAAAAAAATTGGACTATCTGCTCATTTCTATCATATTGTGGTTCAGGTTTCTAGGCCCATTTTTATCATATAGTTTCCAAATTTGCTATAATTAGTTATCTCATAAAGTGACAACACAAATACTAAACAACACGGACGAGACTTGATATGTTGTAAGACTTGTAATTGGAGATACACATGGACAATGCTTGTAATTGGAGTTATCACACTATAGATGGTTGATGCACAATGCTTAAAAGTGTATTAGGGATTGGCTGATGTTATCCATGAGAAGTACAAGTGTTTTCTACATGACATAATCAGATCTTGGTAGTTGGCAACATGTTAAACCACCACAAAATTTTCAAAATCACCAATTAATTGGGTGTATCAATGTAGAGTTGTAGACTCATCAGATGGTTCAAACCCACCAATTGGTCTACACCAGTTGATCTTCTAACATTTAAAAAACAACCACCACTGAAACCTTTAAAAAAAAAACCCTCCATCTATCCATTGCCACAATCAGGTCACCACCATCACAGCATGCACAACACATACAAAAAATAATTTAAAAAAAAATCTGCAGTCATACAAACAAATTTACAACCTACAATTACATAAATAAAAAACAATTATACCTAAGGTGGTTTAAAAATCCGTGAGCAGAGATAGGGTTGCAAAGGCTGCAAAGAGAGGATTACAGACCTAAGGAAAAGGGAAAAAAAATAATAATGAAAAGAAAAGAAAGAATAGAGATGCAGACTCACTGCGATTTGCTGCCTTAGCGAGATTGGGCAAATTTCTCCCTAAATCAGAGAAGAGATTCGGGCAGATCTCATTTTTCATTTTTGCCCAAAATATGAAAATTGATAGATGGGAGAGAGAACTGCAGGTGCTATGGAAACCTTAGAAAGGCCTTCACTTTGCTACCTGAAACTAAATTCCCAGATGAACCTCTTTTTTTTTTTTTTTTTTCCATCTCAAGATTCCAACAACATAAACATATAAACCCACCAAGGATCTCTCTCAAAAGAAAAATAAGGAAAGTTTAACCCAATTTTTCAAACCCCAAAAATATTCTTTCTGTAATTTCTTTCTCACAAACGAAATTTGGGTTATCAGTCTATTTGTATTTTTGATTGCTCAAATGTAACTAGACCCAAAGAGGATTCTCTTTCTCATTTTTTTTTAGAAAAGTGAAACCTGCCTCTAAAAACCGAGATAGATAGTGAGAAATGCCTTCACTTTTCTATCTGAAACCCAAAGCTTAGGAAGGAATCTCTTCATATCCCAAGGTTTCAATCATATAAGAAGGAAACTCAACAAGGATATCTCTCTCAAGTTTGAACAAAAAATTAACAATAGATTAGGCAGAATCCAATTTAAAAAAAAAGCCTGAACCAAAAAGTAGAGGTACAAATAAAGATGAAAAACTTCCACTCTTTCTCTCTCTAAATACTATTAAATACAAAAGGAAAAGAAATCCAGAATGAGTTTTCTTTCTTATTCAGGTCGTCTATTTGGGGGGAGGAAGGAGGTTACGCCATGGCAAAAATAAACTACTCTGAGTCCGAACTCGTGTTCTTCGCAGCGGCATCTAACCCAAGAACAATATAGAGAGAGAGAGAGAGAGATGGGAGAGTACCAAATCGAGAGAGACGAGTGCAAACCAGAAATCATCAGGCCAGAACGATTGGAGATGAGGGAAGCCGCACAGATTGGGAGAGAGTGCAGGGAGCGGGAGAGAATTAAAAAAAAGGTGATTTTGGCGCTATGTGGTAAAAATAACCATCGCAGGAACCGATGCCGTTTAGTGCCTAATGGTGTGGCTTTTGGACGTTTTTGACGTAGTGCGTAGGGAGAATATGTAGAGGGAGAGGGAGAGAACAGGGAGCGCATACAGAGGGAGAGGACATGGAGAGGGAGAAAGAAAGAAAAAAGGAGGGAGAGGAAAAATGGGGAAGAAAGAAGAATTGTTCATCAGGATTTTGGGGGTGAGTTTTGTGTCGATGTCGTTCGGCAGCTTCAAGGGTAAAGTGGTCCAAAACCTGTGTACGAACACTGAATTTGGTGTTTCAGTGTATTTCTGACTAAATCGGGCTAATATATGTTTAGCAACATTTATTTGGTAAAATTTCCTAGATTTTATACATAGAAATGATTGATTAAAAGTTTTTAAAGGATGTCCGTGGCCATGATTCTTAAATCTCCAGAATAGATAGTGCACATGGTTTTCCATCTCCAAAAGCCTCCACCACATATCCACTATGTTTGGGCCTTTGGCTATCACATGATAGTGCCCAAATAATATAAATCAAATAAAATCAATCACAATCATCATTAACAAAATTGATCAATTATAACAATTATATATAAGGGGAACGCTACAAAACTCCCTAGGAGAAAAACTCCCATTTTTTAGCTTATCAAAATTTAACACATGTCATCCTTATCTTTCTCTCTCTATACATTTTAAAGGCATGACATGGCATAATCTTATTGGATATATCCAAGGGGCAAAAAACGCCCCCTTTAGAATGGGGCAGTTTAGAGAATATCCCTATATATAAAGGGTTTGTATGATTTTTCAAACACAAGTACATAATTAACGAAACTCCAATTCATACCAAACTTGGCCGGAAAATAAATCACATATTGAAGGCTAAACCCTTCCAAATTTTGAAGTGATCGTAATCTGAGACGATAAAGGTGGCAATATGAGTTTTCCATAAGATTAATTTAGATTAATCACGCACGCCACACGTTAAAATCACGTTTTTGAGGAGTTTAAATTATGCTAGAAAATATGAAATCACAAAGACTCAATCAAAACATTAAACATGACTTTCCAAGTGTTCATCATCAAAGATAATGCCTTTGTGATGGGATTTAGTGGATCAACCAAGAATTTCTTCAACCCTCTTGGTTGACCATGTCCAGCCATAGTTCCCTTTAATCATTTACTTAAAATTCAAGTGTAATCACATAGAAATCATTTAGAGTACATGGATCTATCAAAGGGCATCTATTCAAATTTCAAACAGTTCCTCCATATAGAATAGATTCAAGAAGGTTTAATTTTTAAAAACTCTCAAAACTACAAGCCCTCGTGGTTGTACCTTACAAGATATTGTTGTAGTAAGTTATATATTAATAAAAAATAACTTAAACACGGATTAGGAATAAAAAAAACATGAATTATTATGGATAATAGGGTTCTTCATTATTGAATCATTGTAAAACATGATTTGGAAGTGAAAATAAATGAAAAATCTATCATGTAAACAAATCATCAAGCAACAATAGAGTTTTAGTACATGATTTTTGTTTAACTTTATATTGAGGTGATATAAAGTGTTAAACTTTATATCACCTTAATTTTATTAGTTAAGCCCTAATTAATGAACTTTATGTTGGGGCCACAATTCTAATTATAATCACAATATTTTTGAAAACTATGTTTTAGCCCATATGTTAGGTCAAAACTACAAATTAGTCATGAGCCAACATTATTGAAGTTAAATCATGATTAACACGTCGGACTTCTTTGAAGTGCTTATGTTTAAAAGATGAGGCTCAAAGGCTTCTAAAATGTAAGTGGTATGCAAAACACCATTAATGACATTATTGTATGTATTAGTATGTAAGTGGTATGCAAAATACAATTAATGAAAATTATTGTATGTATTAGTATATATATATACTCATGCAATTATATATTAAATGCACAAATGGAAGACTCACATTATATTAATAAACAAAAAATGATGTTAATAATGATGTTTAATATTAACAATAGTAATTACATATTATTTACTAGACAAAACTGGATACGGGTCCTTAAACATTATCATCAAAGCGCTGGTGATCAAGCTGGCTAAAAAAAGTATAGGGAGTATTAAAGTCTTGCTAAACAACACGAGCCAATAAAAAAACTTTACAAAAACAACACATGTGGGCCCATGAAATCTAGACAAACAGTGAACATGGCCTTAACGATGTCAATACGGCCGACCAAATCACCAAATTAGGATCCCAATCTAGGCTGCGATTTTGTAATTGATGAAGTTAAAAGAAAGAAAAAGAGATTATCACCAATATTCCCCCGGACATGTATAAGATGTACTCCTCTCATGTTATTTAAATTCAAACACATCAAGAGAAGAGATGCCTCTTGTGTCCGCATTACCTTCTTTCATGACAGCTAGACATATGTTGCATAAAAAGTATCTAACAAGGTTGTCCTCCTTCGTTATTATAATACCGTTGCCAAGTTAAAATTCAAAAGGTACATGATTTGTCATGCAAACCTTTTCCTAAAAGTTTAGGAGCTGATTACTACTAGGTTATTGTTATCAAAATCTCAATTTAAGAGCTTAATTAATTACTCCCATTCTCTTGTAACTAAGTCTCTTGTGTTTCATTAACAATTGTAAATTATTTCTTATATATCAATGCAACACTCTCTCCATTTATAATTTACTGAAAGATTTTTCAAAAAAATATTATGAAAAATGCCCTAGTAGGATTGACTTCTCCATTGTTATTGATGATTGATCATATATATATATATATATATACTTTTCATTCTCATCATTCATCACATCCAACATTTCAAATCTTTCCTCCATCAAGCTAGTTCATCATAAGTTTCTGATATAACAATTTTAATTTGAACTTCTTCTTCTCGGCGATATTCTTATGGTCTCATAAGAAGAATGGTAGTTGTAAGTGCAAAAACTGTAACTCACAAGATTAGGGGGTGCCTGATAGGACTTATCCAAAGGACTGACGGAGATTAGCTGCTGAGAGCCTGAAAAAGGAGAAATAAATAGTCAGATGACCCTAGCCTGAGCGGCGCAAGGCTCTCCGATGCCTAAGTTAGTGTATGAACTAAGCAGAGGTTGAAGAAGAAGAGAGACAGAGTAACGACTCAAGAGAACGTCCTGCTATTTATAGAGGAGTCTCCCGAATATCTTGGAGTGGGCCCCTAGATTTGATAGGAATGATCTTGTCAGCCCACAAAGTAATAAGTGAGGGTCCATCATAGCCCATAATGCATTTATTGCCAATTCGATCAGCCCACATTGTATGTAATGCATGTCACGTTGGGCCTGATCCTGTCCCGAGTCATTGGCGGTTGAGGTCCCATCAGATCCATCCTCGGGCTCTGCCCCGATATAGCTACAGCCACTGGATGCCGCCTTGTCAGGGATCTGGCGAAGATCGTGTACGGCTTGGATGGCCCATCTGTCTCATTCGCGCATGCTCGTACTCAGTCACGTGGCTGATGACGTGGCAGGAGTAGGGAGGGAGTCACAGCGCTTCTCAATTGGCAACCCGGCTCCTTCGGCCGGGGTCAGAAGACGTAGCCGAGGTCAAAGTGCGCAGCCGGGGCAAGTTTGGTTTCGGCCAGCGTTCTAACACCCGTGCCGAGATGCATTTGGATGGCATGTAGGCGCGCTTAATCGGCATCTTTCTGCTGAAGTTAACATAATCTTGGTATCTTGAAAATCACCCCACACAATTGCCCCCTAGCTTGCGGCTTCTTAAGGGCCCTAGCCTTTAGAGGTCGGAAGCTAGAGAGTCCGATGGGAGACGTTCGTTCATTACTCAGCGCCGTTTCGCATAATCAATACTGCGCCTTACTTACCATGGGGAATGAGCCGACAGTGACACATGTCTTCGTATCACTGATTGTGCCTTCAGACTGATGAGACAGGCGCGATTCGCGATGCGGCCCTCTCGAATTCCTAAATGGCGCCCAAGGAGGGCTTCCTTTCTCTTATAAATAGGGGCGTCTTCTTCTGTTCTACCTTCTTTATTTTCACTTTCCATTTTCACTCTGCTTTTCATCTTCGCTCTTAAGACTCTTCCAGAGATTTTCAGGCGAGGACGACTGCGTAACGTCGAGGATATCGTGTACCCAGACTGATTCTCACCCATGATTCGCCCTTCTTCATCTGTAAGTCATTTCGAGTCTCTGTCTTTTTAGGGTTTTCCCCCTTTAGGTTTTCTTCCTGCCTCCTTCAATCCTAGGTTGTAGAAATGGCTGGTCCTAGGTTCCAGTTAGAGACTCCTGAGGGTATAGCCAACTTTAGGGAGGCGTACGGTATACCGGAGGAGGTCTGCCTTAGGCCGGCGAGTCCTTCCGACTACGCTCTGCGCTCCCTGTCCGGGGGCTGGATGCTGTTCCCCCTGATTTCTATAACCGAGGGCAGGGTTAGGTTTCCCTTGCACCCCTTGCTTAGGGCCTGCCTCAGTACCTGGTGTCTTGCCCCATGCCAACTGATGCCCAATGGCTAAAAGGTCATCATGGGCACGGCCAACCTGAATGAGGTCTTAGAAACCAACCTCGGCGTCCATGACATCGAGGACGTGTATGATATTTGTAAGGCCGGGGAAGGCACCTACTACCTCCGAGTGAAACAGCTCCAGAAAGGCTTCATTTCGGCCTTGGAGGACTCCAATAAGAACGCTGGGACGACCTATTCTGTGTCTCGGGGAACTGGGAGTTCGGCGCCGGTGAGGACAGGACGCACATGGTCCCCGCCACTTCGAGGTCGTCCCAAGTAAATATCGTCCCTTGATTTTGCTTACTTTCTTTTTGACCTTCAAATTGCCGAACTGACATCTTGTCTTGGCGTGCAGATCTGCGAGAGAGGCAGCATCGAGCGACACATGACGGCTGGAGAAAGAATGCGGCCGACCACAAAAGGGTTGAAAAATATACCGGGTACGAGAACAGGTCGGCCTGGAAGCTGCTGGGGTACACGCCGAGGTACCGTGGTTACTACACAAGGGTCGGGACATCGCAGAGGGGCGAACCGCAGACAGGCGAAACCTCCGTTACCATAGCCGTCACTGGGGGCATTCCGCTGAATGATCCCGTCACTCGCCGGATTGCATCTGGTGCCGAGGCGTCTACCTCCGCCAGCTCGGGGTCAGTAAATTTGTTAGAGGCCGTAGAGGCTTATTCTTCTGACAAAGGAGAGGAGATGGAGGGAGATCTGCCTCCATTGAAAACCAAAGACCTAATGGCCAGGTTCAAGAGCCGGTCTTCTTCCTTGGCAGCGCCCTCTTCCGCCAATACCCGCGCAGCATCAGGTCCTGGCGGCGCCGCGGTCTCTCACACCCCTATTGGCGCCCCGAGTGTGGGAATCCGGTGGCGCTCTACTGATAGCACGAGGGATGGATCCCCATCCAGGAAGAGGCCCAAGGCTGGGGGAAGAGACTTCGTGGCTCAGAAGGTCCTAAAGGACAAAGGGTCCGCACGTGCCCTTGGGGGAAAGGCTCCTCCCGAGAAGAGCGCACCATCGGAAAAGGCTCCTCCCGGAAAAAGGACATGAAAGCAGCGGACCTTCGGGGCAGGGCTCTGGATTGGCCTCGGGGTCTTGTGCCGACGTGCCGGCTTCATGGAGGCTGAAGCTGGAGATTCAGCTCGGGAGGCCCCTAAATGTGGAGGACCGGGTAGCGGGGAACCCTCTAGTCATCGAGGTACTCGCCAAAGCTTGCGCCCTCCCGCGTGACATGGAGCAGCACGCAAAGTACGACTATGAGAGTCTGCTGGCCTCGGCGATTCAGGCCTCTCTTCTAGTAAGTATTCCTTGTGCAATTCTGATGAACTCTGCCTCGGCTTCTCGTGTCTAATTGTTTTTCTTTTGTAGAATGTACAGAGGCTCCAATTGGTGATAGAAAGGAGTAACAAAAACGTCTCCAGGGTCTCTCAGTTGGAGTCTGAGAGGGAGAAGCTTGGAAAGGACCTGGTGGAGTGTCAAAGCAAAGTGGCCGACTCGATGAAGAGCAACGCCGAGCTGAATGCACAGATGGATGTGGCGCTGGCCAGCATCACTGATCTTATGACAAAGACCCACGAGCTGAAAGGGGGGGGGGTTCGGTCGAAGACGAAAAGGTCGCTCGAACTGGAGGCCGAGTCAGAGGCCAAATTGGCGAGGCAGTGTGCCGAATTGGAGCGAGCGCTGAAGGAGAGTGCTGAACTCAAGTCCTCACTTCGGGCCGAGATCTATGCTGCTTTCCATAAGGGTGTGGACCGGGCTACGGAGGACTACAGGAGACAGGTGGGTGAGATAAGTTCTATCATGTTCGAGGAAGGATGCCGAGCAGCGCTGAAAGGAACGGGAGTTCCTGAAGATCATCCCGTCTATCAGAATCTCCCGAAGTACTCAAGCCCGGGGCCAGAATCGAGTCCTGTCCTGCTTCCTGAGAATCCTCTGGTCGAAGTGCCCGCTGCCGACACTCCTCCGGATGGTGCCCCGTCTCTCCCTCCCACGGACGTCTCCGAAACGACCGCGCCTGTTGCCGAGGCAAACGATCTTCCCGTGTAATTTTTGATGCTTTCTGTTTTCCTATTGTATTTCTGACTCACTTGTAACCTTCTTATCTTTTGAATGAAAAACAAGTTATAAAGTTGGGCTGTCTCTTTTTTTTTAAACTCTTGCTCCCATATGATTCTTGTCGTTTGAGTCTGGCTTCTTATTGTTTGAGTTCGGCTAAATATTGTGGTAGGAGGGCTGCTTGAGTTGGAAAGAGGATACCTAGTGGTCTTCATTGTTATCCGCCTTGGTATCCTGCATTCCGAGGCTCATAAATAGTAGTAAAAACAGCGGTGCGACCGATGCGAAAAACAAGCAGATGACTCCACCTGTCACCATCTGATCGGCCAGTCAACTCATAGGAAACGTGCGCCCCACGTGAGGCATGGGAGGCCACGTTCCATGAATGAGGTCTTGGAATCCGAGCCTCCTCTCCCCCTATAAATAGAGGCTCTCCTCTGCTCTGTGTTCATCATTATCTAGAGTGGGGGAGATGCGCCAGCCAAGGACGAGAGATTCACATCAGTGGACTCTCACGTCCCTCAGAGGCATGGAGATTCCCCAGTTCTCACCAGATGCTCCTGTGGTCCTGTCTCTCAGTTCTTTAAAATACCTTGCTTTGTGCGAATCTTTTGCGACCGAACACGACTCCGGGATTGGTTGCACCTGGTCATCATGGACTACGCGCCCTTTGAATCCGGTCATCATGGACCACGCGCCCTTTGAACGCAGATCTTTAATCATCTCCTGCCGATGCGGCTGGGAGGAGATCAGACATCTACAGTGGACTAGGAGCTTGTTTGCAAATTTTGGTCTAACTAACCATAGGGTATTGTAGAGCTCCTGGTGTCGAGGACCCATGAAGAGTAGTGCTTCCATTCCTTTTCCTCCTTTTTTTTTAGAGGACAGCGAGCCTCCTTATTGTACTTCCTGTTGCTTTCATGCAACTTATGTAATGAGATTTTCCATTGTAATGAAGATATTCTAATCAATACAAATGGAGTTTCAATCTGTGCTTTCATTGCTTTTTCTGTAACTCATGTAATGAAAACTTCTACTATAACGAAGGTATTTTAATCAATACAGAGTTTCTCTATTTCCTTCTCTTTTTTTCTTTTTTCTTTTGTTAAGACTGCCATTGGCCAAGGTGAATCCACAATTTTGAAAAGCTTGGGTGTATGAGCCCGGGCCCGGGGTCAGTCTCGGGGTATATGAACCCAAGGTTTTGGGAGCGACTGGGTGTATGGACCCGAAGTCAGTCCCTGGGTGCGTGAACCCAAAGTTTTAGGAGCGACTTGGTGCATGAACCTGAAGTCAGTCCCAGGGTGTATGAACCCAAAGTTTTAGGAGCGACTGGGTGTATCAACCCGAAGTCAGTCCCAGGGTGTATGAACCCAAAGTTTTAGGAGCGACTGGGTGTATGAACCCGAAGTCAGTCCCAGGGTGTATGAACCCAAAGTTTTAGGAGCGACTGGGTGTATGAACCCGAAGTCAGTCCCTGGGTGCGTGAACCCAAAGTTTTGGGAGCGACTCGGTGTGTGAACCCGAAGTCAGTCCCAGGGTGTATGAACCCAAGTTTTGAGAAGCCTGGGTGTATGAACCCAAAGTCAGTCTCGGGGGTCTCTGCTGCTGCTGAACTCCGAAAATTGATGGCACAAATTGATGACAGGGCGAAGACTGCTTTTATTGATCATGAAATTTTTATTATATCTCTAGAAAAAAAAACTTCTTGAGGTGGGTCGCATTCCATGGTCGTGGCAACCGCCTGCCATCCAGGTCCTCGAGCTTGTACGAAGATTGCCCTGCTACTGAAACCACTCTGAACGGGCCATGCCAGTTCGGAGCTAGTTTGCCTTTGTTTGGATCCTTGTCAGCCGGGAGTGTCTTCTTTAGGACCAGCTCTCCTACCGAGAACCTTCTCTCCCTGACTCTTTTGTTGTACCCTTTGGCTAGCCGTTGCTGGTAGTCGGCCAGTCATATGGCCGCTGCTTCTCTGCGTTCGTCGGCCAATTCTAGTTCTAATGCTAGGTTTATCTCGTTTCGGCCCTGATCAACAAGTTCTGATCTCAGGGTTGGGAGACCAATCTCTAGAGGAATGACCGCTTCCATCCCATAGGCCAAAGAGAAAGGTGTTGCCGAAGTGGAACGCCTCGGGGTTGTCCTATACGCCCATAGAATGCTAGGGAGCTCCTCTACCCATCTTCCTTTTGCCCGGTCAAGTCGCTTTTTCAGGTCGTCAAGAAATACTTTGTTCGAAATCTCGGCCTGACCATTGCTCTGCGGGTACGCCAGGGTGGAGTAGTGGTTTCTGATGCCATGCTTTTGACAGAAGCTTTTGAAAAAACTGGAGTCAAACCGAGTTCCGTTGTCCGAGATCAAAGTTCTAAGGATGCCGAACCTTGTAACAATATTCTTCCACACGAAATTCTTGGAATCTCTTTCGGTGATGGAGGACAGCGGTTCTGCGTCTATCCACTTTGTGAAATAATCAGTGGCAACTATCAACCACCTCTTGCTCCCTGGAGCCCGGTGGAGAGGTCCCACGATGTCTAGCCCCCATTGGGCGAAGGGCCATGGGCTGGAGAGGGGGCTCAAGTCCTGTGCCGGTTGATGAAGGGAATGTGAAAACTTCTGGCATTTTCACACTTCCTGGCGTATATTTGCGTATCCTTCTGCATATACGGCCACCAGTAACCCTGGCTGATAGCTCGGTGGCCAGTGATCGTCCTCCGATGTGGCTTCCATAAATCCCCTCGTGAATCTCATACAGAAAGTCGTCAACCTTACTCGGATAGACGCATTGGAGGTAAGGGCCGGTGAAGGATTTTCTATAGAGCTTGCCTTAGGAAAACAGCCAGAATCGAGCTACCTTGAGCCTGATCCGGTGAGCCTTATTTTTATCTTCGGGGAGCTGATCGTCTTTGAGGTAGGAAGTAATTGTTAGATATCGCGATCACTGAGAGGGGGGGGGGGTGAATCAGTGATTCCTTAAAAACAGGTCCAATTTAACAACAAAAGCAAATCAAATCACACAAGGACACCAGATTTAACGTGGTTCACCGAAAGGCTACGTCCACGGTTCAAAGACTGTCCGAACACCAATCCGGGACAGATCTGAATCTATTTAGTCGCACCAACGACAAAGAGCACCAACCCTTAGTTTCAGATAGCACCAACTATCTAGGAAGCACCTACTCTCTTGAGTTTCAGATAGCACCAACTATCTAGGAAGCACCGACTCCCTTTACAATTTATCTGCACCAACAGATAGGATCACCAAACCCCAGACACCAAGCACCAACTTGATGTTCTACAGAATAAAAGTAAAAACCTTTTTCTATAGACCTTCCCCTCTACAATCTCTCTCTCTCAATCCCTTACAAATTGAAATTAAAGCATAAACAGAGAGACACTTATCTTATGGACGAAACACCATCTTCAAGAGCACATCCTCGTCCACACTTGCTGTAGAAACGTGCAACACAACTGCACACAGCAACAGCACCTTCTTCTCTCCAAAACCCTCTCTCTTTTCTTCTCTTCTTTCTCTTTTCTTGTCTTTCTTCTTTCTCTCTTCTTGTTGTCTTAAAAACGAACCAAACATGCCTTTATATAGGTTATGGTAACCCTTAAGAGTGTTTAAATTAGGCTAGAATTCGTTTAGAAAGAGTCCCAAACGAAATACTTAAGTTTCCTGAATTTTCGTGCAAAACTTCTATTTCTGCGCAACTCAGGTTTCCCGTGTGTTCTACCGGTAGTACTTGCGGTAGAACAGATGAAATTCTCATGTCCAAGCTTCTGCTAGAATTTAAGCCACTTCTACCGGTAGTACTTGCGGTAGAACTTTCAGAACAGCCACTTCTACCGGTAGTACTTGCGGTTGACAGATGGAAATCTTAGGGTCAGCCTTTTCTACCCCTTTTCTACCCCTGTTCTACCCCTGTTCTACCGGTAGAAATACCGGTTGACAGATGAAATTTTGATTTCCTATACTGTTCTGTTTCAGCTCTGTTTTCTCTTTGAAGCTCTATCAACACCACACTTGTGACATTGTGTTGACAATAATTCCAACACAAGATGATACTTGAGATACTAATTTCTTCAATTCTTCATTAAACTTCTCAAGGCATCTCAAATTCCAACAATCTCCCCCTTTGGAATTGTTGGCAACACTTTTGGAACTTCAACACTCTTGAAACACGTTAAACTAGTTGATCTTCATGAAGCTTCTTCAGAACCATAGTCTCCCCCTGTCTTTAAAAAAAAATCAAGATCTCTAACACTCTTGATACCAATCTCCCCAAATTTATCATAGCATAACTTCTTCTAAGCAAAGCTTTCTCCTAGCTTAAGTCTTTCTCCCCCTTTGACAACAAGTCCAAAGGGACCAACGAAGGAGCGAATAGGATATTCAAAGAATACTTTGCTCCCCCTTACAAGCACTTCTCCTAAGGATTAGGAGAGTGAGTAACTCCTAATTTTTTCCGGAGATACTCGAAGACTTCTTTTGGCAGAGGTTTTGTGAAGATATCAGCAACTTGCTCAGTAGTTGGGACATATTCTAACTTTACCTCACCATCTGCAACCTTTTCCTTGAGAAAGTGATAGCGAATTGCTACATGCTTCGTTCTAGAATGTTGAACAGGATTCTTGGAGATGTGAATTGCACTTGTGTTGTCACAGAGGATCGGCGTAGGATCCGTTGTCGGAACTCCTAGATCAGAGAGCATTTGCCGCATCCATAACACTTGTGTACAACAAGTTGCCGCTGCAATATATTCTGCTTCCGCTGTAGAAAGGGATACTGAATCTTGTTTCTTACTGTGCCATGCCACCAACCTGTCACCGAGATAGAATGCACCACCGCTTGTACTCTTGCGATCATCTATACATCCAGCCCAATCGGCGTCAGAGTATGCAACAAGAGTAAAGGATTTGCCTTTAGGATACCAAATGCCAAGCTCCATGGTACCTTTCAGATATCGAAATATCCTTTTTACTGCTGTGAGGTGCGTCTCAGTTGGTGATGCTTGAAATCGAGCCACCATACACACTGCTTGCAGAAGATCCGGTCTTGTAGCAGTCAAATAAAGCAAGCTTCCTATCATAGAACGATAAGTGGTGTGATCAACGGACGAACCCTTATCATCTTTGCTTAGCTTTGTGTTCGTTGTCATTGGTGTGCTCACTGGCTTGCTGTCTTCCATGTTAAAACGCTTCAGCATTTCCTTGATGTATTTCATCTGTGATATGAAGATACCATGTTTCAGCTGCTGAACTTGTAAACCAAGGAAGAACTTTAGTTCTCCAAGCATTGACATCTCAAATTCTTTCTTCATCTCTTCAGCAAAATTCCTGCACATTTCTTCATCGTTGCCACCAAAGATTATGTCATTGACATAAACAATAACAACCAGCTGTTTGTTCAACTCTGTTTTGACATAAAGATTGCTATCAACCAGTCCTTTTCCAAAACCGATCTTGCGGAGATAGAGGTCCAGCCTTGCATACCACGCCCTTGGCCCAGCAGTGGGGCTCCTTGATCACAGATCAGCTTGAGGATTCTAGCAGAGGTCGTCCTACTATTGGGAATTCTGGGGAGAGAAAGAGATAGAGAGAATTGGGGAAAAGATGAGTGCTCGTTAGAGAGAAGTGGGGAAGAAGAAGAGAGAAAATAGCTGGAAATTGAGAGAGGAGATGGACAGTAACTTCGTTGGGTGAGGGAGGGTTTAGCTTATATAGGTTGGGTTTTAGGGCTAGGGACAAAAATGCCCTTGGGGTTAGAATAGGATTAGGGTTAGGGTAGAGGGTATTTAGGTATTTAGGTGGGGTTTCTAGAAGATTCGCTGATGCAAACCCCCCTATAGTAAACACAAATTCTAGCTAGGGCCTTTAATAAACTAAATAACAAAAGGCACCCTATTGATTCTACTAATTACACAACTAGACTAATCCTAGGAAAATACATAATTACCCTTAACTAAACCCTATAATTAGTATAATTAAAATACTTAGGTTAATACATAGTATTCAAATTCAAATTGAGGGCCCACCAGGGGTGGGGCCTCACATTCCTCCCTTCTTAAAGACATTTGGTCCCCAAATGTAAAAACAAAGTAAGAACATACCTGCGGTAGAAGATGTGGATAGTCTCTCGCCACCTGATCGCGTAGCTCCCAAGTAGCCTCAGCTGGGGTGTGATGCTCCCACTGAACCTTCACAAACTGAATGGTTCGGTTCCGAAGCACCTTCTCCTTGGTGTCGATGACGGCGACTGGCTTGGCGATGTAGGATGCGTCAGGCTGGATGTCGAGCTGCTGTGGTGCAAAATGTGGGTAGGGTCCTCCACATATTTCCTCAACATCGAGACGTGGAAGACGTCGTGCACACCGATAACTCTGCTGGCAACTGAAGTTTGTAGGCGATGTCCCCGATCCTAGTCTTGATCTCAAAGGGTCTGACGTACCTCCGTGCTAACTTGCCCTTCTCGCTGAATCTGAGGGTGCCTCGAGCTGGGGAAACCTTCAAGAATACACGGTCTCCCTTCTGAAACTCAAGTGGTCTGCGCCGGTTGTCTGCATAGCTCTTCTGTCGACAGCGGCTGATCTTCAGGTTCTCCACTATCTGGTGGATCTTCTCACTAGTGTTGCCGACGATAGATGGTCCATGGAAACTCCTGACACCAACTTCCTCCCAACAGACTGGGGTCTTGCACTTCCTGCCGTACAATGCTTCGAACGGTGTCATCTTGATGCTCGAGTGGTAACTGTTGTTGTAGGCAAACTCACAGAGTGGCAATGAATCCTCCCAGTTCTCCTTGTAATCTAGGACACAAGCTCATAACATGTCCTCCAAGGTCTGGTTGGTGAGCTCCGTCTGTCCGTCTGTCTGAGGATGGTAGGCTGTGCTGAAGCTCAACTTGGTACCTAAGGCCTGCTGTAGACTCTCCCAGAAGCGAGATGTGAAGCGTGGATCTCTATCTGAAACAATCGAAGCTGGAACCCCGTGTAATGAGACGATCTTGTCCACGTATAGCTTAGCAAGGACGTCGAGTCCTGCTCTCATCGACACTGGCAAGAAGTGAGCTGATTTGGTCAATCGATCCACGATCACCCAAATACCATCACTGCGTCTCCGGGTAGCTGGAAGTCCTGCAATAAAATCCATGGTGATATGCTCCCACTTCCACCGGGGTATCTCGAGCTGATGAAGTAGCCCTGGTGGCTTCTGGTGCTCGGCCTTGATCTGCTGACATGTCAGACATCCGGCCAAATAGCCTGCAATCTCTTTCTTCATGTTGTTCCACCAGTAGCTGTCCTTGACCTCTCCAAGCATCTCTAGTTCCCATGCGGAAATGGTGGCAAGCATAACTCTATCGCTGAACGGCTGAAACTGGACATCCAAGTCGCTAAAGACATCTGTCCACACACCCTCTGCTGCTAGAAAATTGATTAGGGCGGTCTTCCTACTCAAAGCATCTGCTACGACGTTCACCTTACCTGGGTGGTATTTGATAGGGAAGTCGTAGTCCTTGATGTACTCCATCCAACACCTCTGACAGTTGTTGAGATCATGCTGAGTGAACAGGTATTGCAAGCTGCGATTATCTGAATGGACCTCAAACTTCTCTCCGTAGAGGTAGTACCGCAACATCTTCAGTGCAAACACGACTGCTGCAAGTCGTAGTCCTTGATGTACTCCATCCAACACCTCTGACAGTTGTTGAGATCATGCTGAGTGAACAGGTATTGCAAGCTGCGATTATCTGAATGGACCTCAAACTTCTCTCCATAGAGGTAGTACCGCAACATCTTCAGTGCAAACACGACTGCTGCAAGCTCTAGATCGTGAGTAGCATACTTCTTCTCGTGTTCCTTCAACTGGTGTGAACCATAGGCAATGACTTTGCCATCCTGTATCAAAACACAGCCAAGATCGGTCCCTGAAGCATCGGTGAAGACAACAAAACCACCTCTACCAGAAGGTAAAGATAAGATCGGTGCTGTCGTCAGTCTCTCCTTCAGCTCTTGGAAGCTGTTCTCACAAGCATCTGTCCACACGAATGGTACATCCTTCCTTGTCAGCTTGGTCAAAGGTGCTGAAATTGAAGAGAAGCTCTTGACGAATCTGCGGTAGTAGCCTGCTAAGCCAAGGAAACTCCGAACTTCTGTGACATTCTTTGGTCTCTCCCAGTTTACCACTGCCTCTATCTTTGCTGGATCCATTGCTAGGCCGTCTCTGGAGATGGTATGTCCGAGGAAGACTACCTGCTCTAACATGAACTCGCACTTGCTAAGCTTCGCCTACAACTGGTTGTCGTGCAACAACTGTAAAGACGTCCTCAAATGTTGTTCGTGCTCCTCTCTGAACTTGGAGTAGACCAACACGTCGTCGATGAACAACACTGTGAAGCTGTCGAGGTACGGAGCGAAGATCTTGTTCATCAAAGCCATGAACACTGCTGGCGCATTCGTCAACCCGAACGGCATCACAAGGAACTCATAGTTCCCGTAACGAGTACGAAATGCCGTCTTCTGCACATCCTGCTCTCTGACTCGCAGCTGATGATATCCCGATCTCAGGTCCACCTTCGAAAAGTACTGCGCTCCCTGAAGCAGGAAAAGCTCGTCGATCCAGGGAAGAGGATACTTGTTCTTCACTATTGCCTGGTTCAGCTGCCTGTAGTCGATGCACATACTCATCGATCCATCCTTCTTCTTTACGAAAAGCACAGGTGCTCCCTAAGGTGACATGCTCGGTCTGATGAAGCCCTTGTCTATCAACTCTTGCAACTTGGTCTTCAACTCTCGCAGCTCTGCTGGAGCCATGCGATAAGGAGCTCTGGAAATCGGTGCGGTGCCTGGCACAAGCTCGATGGTGAAGTTGATCTCTCTGACTGGAGGCAATCCTGGGATCTCGTCGGGAAACACGTCTGGAAACTCGCAAACAACCGGAATCTCCTCGACTCCCTTGGATTTCTTATCTTCTGAGATGAATGCGATGTAGCCCTCGCAACCTGATCTCACTAGCCTCTCTGCCTTTAGTGCCGAAATCAATCTGGTGCTGTGTGGTTTCTTCTCGCCTACAAACTCGATCGTGTCATCTGAACCGTCGATGGTGAGTCTGACTGTCTTCTCGAAGCAATCCATCACTGCTCGATATCTGGCCAACCAATCAATCCCCAAGATAACGTCGAAGTCATGCATGGGTAACACGATCAAATCTGCAAACATAATGCACTCCCCGATCTACACTCGGCATCTGGGGTGGTAAGTCTGACACACTACCCTCTTGCCCACGGGCGTAGACACAACTAGCGTGCAAGGTAACTCCTCTCCTACCCCACCAAGAACTAAAGCAAAAGCAGAAGACACATAGGAATGTGTCGCACCAGGATCAAATAATACTCTAGCAATCTGATCACAAATAGAAAGAGTACCTTCGACGATGTTCCCTACAACTTCGGCCTCCTCATGTGTAAGTGCGAAAACCTGACCCGCAGCCTGGGGTCTCTGCTGCAGGCGCTACTGTCCATGGGGCCTCTGGTGTCGTCCCCTCTGGTAGTGCTGTCCCCTGGGCTGTTGGGGTCCACATGCCTGCTGCTAGGCACGGTACTGCTGCTGAGGTGGTTGAGGTGCCGGTGCAATCTGCGGAGCAGGTGGAGCTGGAGCTCTAGGAGGTGCTAGAAGCTGAAGCATCAGGGGCTGGCCTCTTCGTAGTGGACAAACTCTGGAGATGTGCCCTGGCTCCCCACAGTCATAGCACACTCTGGGCCCACGCTGCTGCTGCTGATGCTGACGCTGATGATACTACCCAGCTGGCCTCTGTCTCTAGAATGGCTGCTGCTGTAGGGGCACGGGCTGCGGTCTGGCCATAGCAACCTAGACCCGTCTCTGCTGCTGACTGGCCTCAATCCGCTGTAGACGCTCATCAGCCCAGTAAGCCCTCCTCAAAACCTCCTCGTAAGTGTGAATCTCAATGCAAGACATGTTAAGCTAGATCTCATCTCTCAGCCCCTCGACGAACCGCCGGATCCTCTCTGACTCAGGCGTGACCAGAGCCTCTGCAAAGCGAGAGAGCTGGGTGAAGCGAACCTCATACTGGTAGACAATCACGCTGCCCTGTACCAGTGCCTGGAACTCTCGCAGCTTGCGGTCTCTGACATGAGCTGGTATGAGCTTCCGGAGGAAGTCCACCTTGAAGGCTGTCCAAGCAATCTCGTCTCCGATCACTTCGAAATGACGCTAAACTGTCCTCCACCAATCCTCTGCTACGCCTCGAAACATATACGCAGCTAGCTGCACCCTCTGCTGGCCGGTGTACTCGAAAACTCTAAAGATCTTCTCCATCCGTACGATCCAGTCATTGGCCACTAGCGGATCATCTGCGCTAGTGAACTCAGGTGGTCCCCTCTTGAGGAACCTCTCGAAGATGATGTTCGGGTCTGCCTCCCGAACAGGTGCCGCTGCTATACCTGGCTGAGCCACCCTCTCAATGACATCCAGGACTTGCGACTGAAACTGCGCAAAGTCCTCGGCCTGCTACTGCTGCGCCGTAGCCTGAGCCTCCTGAGAAACAAGGAAGGCCTGTAGGAATCTCTGGAAACGGCACTCGAAGTCGGGCTGGCCACCGACAGCTGGTATCACATGTGGTGGAGAACCTTCTCCAGGCATCTGTCAAGAGAAAGGAATTGGGTTAGTTAAAGTCCAACACTTAGGACTGTTGACAACAAAAATATCACTTTGGCTCTTCAAGATCCAAAGAGCTACATGAAGTCGCAACCTGCCATAAATAGGCAATGCTACTTCCAAAAAAGCAAATCTTGTCAGAATCAAACAAAAACTGCAAGATCTTTCAAGACAGCCAAAAGAGGAGTACACAAGAAGTTTCGGGCCATTTTAAAATCATTTGGCCTAACTTTGCTTCTCCGACAGCTGAAAAGGAGCTCCCGACGGTGAAAGCATCGGAGACACCAAATCTTCGATCAGAGCCGATGGATGGTCTCAAAATACATCCAAAAGGCTCCACGTCAAGTTCCGAGTCAAACCGACAACGTTTGACCCTACATCAACCCTTGAACAGCTAAATCAGGCCTCTCGGTGGTGAAGCTCCCCGGGACCATGGTTTCCAAGACAGAGCCTATGGATCATCTTAAAATGACTCCAATAGGTTCCCTGTATAATTTAAAGTCAATCGGACATCGGTTGACCGCACATCAAGCCGCGACATCTTCATCGCGACAAAAGCAAGTCTACTGGTAATAGGACCCCAAACGGCTTCAAAACTCAAACAAAAGCCTATGGTTAGTCTTATTTATTGCTCAAGAGGCTTCACACCAAATTTCAGGTCATTCCGACATCGTTTGACCCAGTTTCAGTTTTTGACGGAAAATCGGCAGCTCTGCGCGACAAAGTCTTCGGCTTTTTCAGAAAATTGGAAACTTTGCAAACCAAAATGCAAGGATTCTCATCAGGTTTTCTACAGGGAAATCATGCAAATAAATGATCAAAATGTCAATGAAAAATACAGAAGAAAAAAGAATCGAAAAACAGCAAAAACGGACACAAAACGGGACAAAAGGGGGGAAAACCCCCCAGGGTCGCAGGCCCCTGCGACCCTGGGCCAGGGTCGCCGGCGACCCTGGAGCCCGGGATCGCCGGGAAGGCCCCGGAAACCCTGATTTTCGCCCTTTTTTCGCGATTCGAAGCGTCCAGCCTCTGGTATTTTCCAAAATTCATACTTTTGTGACACCAAATCCTCTGACATCCGTCAAAAACACAGGTCAATCATCAAGAGTATCGAAAACAACATTGATCGCCACCCAGTCAACCAAAAAAAAGTGTGCTTTCTACCCGACCGATCGAGAAATCGACAGGACAGATGGCACCGACCCATTGTTGGCAACCAAGACCTGAAGTTACATGGTCATCCGATGTCGATCTACATAAAGATCCATCGATGATCATCGCCAGAAGAATTCCAAAAGACGCGGCACGGCCCGCGACTCTTCAACTGCTCGGCGACCACTTAATGCGATTAATTGACTAGCTTTATTACAGTCATTAATCTATTTCTTTGGACGGCCCAATCAGAAGCAAGCATCCGGGAGTTACAAGTCAAGAGATTCATGGCATTTAACCCATGAAACTCCTCCCATCATGGCGATTAAAGGCAATTAAAAGCCCTCAATCTCCTCCTGCCAATCAGAAGCCAAGAAAAAGGAGTTACAAAATAAAGAATCAATCTTGTAACTCCTCCCTTTATGTAGCTTTATGACAATTAAAGCTCATAAACCCTCCTAAATGGCTACCTAAAAGCCTATAAATAGGAGAGCTCTCCAAGAAGAAAAAGATCACAACAAACACACAAACAAACGACAGCAGACAGAAATCAGAAAACAAGCACAGAAATCCAGAGAAAGAAAAAGAGAGAAAACTCTGCGGAAGTTCTACACTGATCACCGCAACAAGGTGACAAAAGTCCCTTGGGGGGTACCCCCCCCCCCCCAAGGTCCTTGCCTTCTCCTTCTGCCTCCAATGGCTTAGACGTGGCTTTTCAGCCCGTCTACTTGGTTTTTTATTGGACACAGGACCTCCTTTTGGTCTTTGTCATCTAAAAACCTGAGGTTATAGCCAAGCCAAGCGAATCAATAACATCCTCTGTTCTCATCTGCATGGATGATGGCGAAGCCCACATATGGCTTGCGACCGTCAATCTGAACGGGCCCCCCCATAATCTCCTGAGAAATTAGATCCTCCTTTTCTTGCTTTTCATTGTAGTTTGTATTTTTTCAAAAGAGACAAAAATCACAACTCTTGTCTTTCATTATTGATAAGAATTGTAAATCGGCTATAAACGCCAAAATCGGCTATAAACGCCAAAAATCGGCTATAAACGCCAAAATCGGCTATAAATGCCAAAAAAATTGCCTTTCACGGCAAATCAAGAAAATGTCTCTTTTCTTAAATATATGTGCAATGGAAAACTTGAAAGAAGTTGATTTGCTTTTTACTTGCGAAGGTTGATCTCCGGATCACCACTAGCAATTCCAAGTAAAATAGAAAATCTAGCACACCCACGCAAAAAAATGTTGATGCACGCCTCTGCCCCCCGGTTGCGAAAGGGTCGTACCCAACGGACTCCCACGTCCGCCGACCTCGGTAGGACTCAGGCAGGAGCGCGGTCCATCAAGCTGGCACACCCGGTGGGACCCGTTCATTTGAGAACACGATGCTAGAAATGAAATATTTGCATATCATATCTATTGCTCTATGCTAATACTTATTTTCTTAATTCTTTGGCTACTTTTTGATTGGTGGCCATGTTGGATTCCGCATTCAAAAAAAATGAGATGAGATTTTTTGGGAATTTCTAATTCTTTGAATTTATTTCCACTCTTTCTCTTTTCAAAAAAAAAACAAAAAATTAGATTTCTCATTTTGGATTCAAAATTGAGAAACCTTGATCCGTTCCTATCGTTCATCGTGCTTGCAGAAATGTTGAGCCTGTTCGACTAAGGTTTTGGGCCATCGTTTCTCTTCGATGAGTTCATTAAAGATCTAAAAAAAAAAAAAAATTAGATTTCTCATTTTGGATTCAAAATTGAGAAACCTTGATCCGTTCCTATCGTTCATCGTGCTTGCAGAAATGTTGAGCCTGTTCGACTAAGGTTTTGGGCCATTGTTTCTCTTCGATGAGTTCATTAAAGATCTTAAAAAAAAAACAAAAAATTAGATTTCTCATTTTGGATTCAAAATTGAGAAACCTTGATCCGTTCCTATCGTTCATCGTGCTTGCAGAAATGTTGAGCCTGTTCGACTAAGGTTTTGGGCCATCGTTTCTCTTCGATGAGTTCACTAAAAAAAAAAAATTAGATTTCTCATTTTGGATTCAAAATTGAGAAACCTTGATCCGTTCCTATCGTTCATCGTGCTTGCAGAAATGTTGAACCTGTTCGACTAAGGTTTTGGGCCATCGTTTCTCTTCGATGAGTTCATTAAAGATCTAAAAAAAAAAACAAAAAATTAATTTTCTCAGTTTGGATTCAAAATTGAGAAACCTTGATCCGTTCCTATCGTTCATCGTGCTTGCAGAAATGTTGAGCCTGTTCGACTAAGGTTTTGGGCCATCGTTTCTCTTCGATGAGTTCATTAAAGATCTAAAAACAAAAACAAAAAAAAGACATAGACCACTAAGGTTAAACCAACTGCGTTCTTTGATCACGGTTGATTCAAGAAAAGCCTTGTCCAGAGTGTGGAGACAGCTTGACTGTTCTAGGCAAGGGTCCTCCAAACGGGTTCATTAAGTAATCCTACCCTTACCTGGGGGCAATTCTATCAATCGAGATTTCATATGACCGGGTTAGGAGGCCTATGTGTACTCTCTCGTCTTTTAAATAAATTTTTAAAAAAAAAATAAAAAATTTTAAAATAAAAAATTTAAAATAAAAAAATTAAAAAAAAAATCAAAAAAAAAATCTAAATAAATAAATAAATAAAAAATTTTAAAAATTTTTTTTTTTAAAAAAAAAGTCTTCAAAAAAAAAAAACCTCCGTCATTTTGGGTTTAGATTGGAGAAATCTTGGTCTTCTCCTTTCTGAGCACTGGCGCTCGCGGAAATCGCTGAGCCCGTGTTCAGATTGGAGTGCCTTTTGCTCTCTTTGATGAACCCGATATTGGCCTTCCAAAAAAAAAACTCGTCATTTTTTATTCAGATCCGAGAAATTATGGTTCATTTCTTTCTGAGCACTGGCGCTCGCGGAAATCGCTGAGCCCGTGTTCAGATTGAAATACCATCTGCTCTCTTTGATGAATCCAATCTTGACCTTTCAAAACAGAGAATCTCATCTCATGGATGCGGTCTCAAAACATTTGTGTCTAGCGGTACTAGTACGCCCTTTCAGGGTCTACTGTATTGCGACCGGCGCATTTATAACTCCAACTTTATATTCTTCTTACCTAGAGCAAGCTCTGCTTCTCGATAAGTCGAATTTAAGTTCACAATTGCTTCTAGCAGTCACTGGGACGCTCATTCCGAGCTTACCATACCTGCGATCAGAACAATTGTACCCTCTATGGCTTTCTGCCTTCTTCATATTGCTTGGGTTATCTCCCTCGAGCAATTTGAAAAGACAAAACCATAGAACTTCCCATTTATGATCATTACATTCTTGTGATTACTAATGGATGTGGTCTTGTTTCAAAAACTTTTCGAAAACTAACAATGGCAGCTTCACTAACCATTACTTTCGATGAGAGCAAGCAGCAACTTATGCTTCAACAGAAGCAAACTACGCGCACCTACAAGCGCCCCATCAGCTGCCGAAGCGTCAACTCCCTCGGCAACTCTCTGAACTCCGGGTCGACCTCGACCCCCCGGACTATCGTCTTTGGGACGCTGGGACCATTCCCACTTCCCGAGGAACAAACTGCTCCCTCCAAGAAGCAGAAACTCGCCTCCCAACGTGTCACTACCGTGACACCAAAGGCGAGCGCCAGAAGGCCCGAAGCCCGTGGCAGCCCCACGAAGCCTCGACCAGCAAACGACCAGGTCTATCCCAAAACTTGGTCCCCAAGACCTTCACCAAAACAAAGAAGGTCCCAAACATCCACTAAGCCAGCATTCCTGACCCCACTCAAGGAGAACCAGCTCTACCCTCTTGCCTACATGAAAGTGGAGAGACCCATCTCCAATCTGACTCCCAAGTCAACCCAGCATGAGCCGGCTTGTTCCTACAAGCTCAAAATCAAGTCATGCATCACAAGGCCTCTGCAAGCACCTGCTAAGGCCTACAAACCTGCAGTTCGACCCTTCATCTCTACAGGGGCCGAACTCCAAAAATTTAAAGCTTCGCTGTAACAGGCGAAGGACAGGGTTCGCATCCTGTCTTTGCCCAGCTGCAAAGAAGACAGGCTCGGCTGCTGCGCCCGAGGGAGCACATCCTTCATCGTCAAAGCCCAGCCAGAGCTGACCGAAGCTCAAATTGCTCGTCGCATACGCCGCCGCGCGTCGTATCGACAAAAGAGACTAGAGAAGCAAAGGACTCAGCCTCCTACCCTTCAAGTCTCTCCCAAATGGGCCGAAAAAGAAAGACCCGACCAAGTTGTTGCCGTCTATATGGTTGGAAAAACCAGAAGGCGCCAAAAGTCAGCATCCAAAATCCATGTCCGACGTCCGATGACCCGCAGCGTCTCCAGGACAAGAAGACATACAGAAGAATCCCCTGCTCCTTCAAGGAAAGGACGGCAGAGTGATCCTTCCTCAAGCTCTTCATCAAAAGGAATGAACCCCAGCTCAGTCACCAGGACAGTTTCTTCGTTCGAATCACGAAGGATGAACGTCTTGGCTACAAATTCTGAGCCACCACCCCGCAATCCACCTCATGATGATGCGATCACACGCATCCAGCAGTTGGAACAAGGCCAGCAGAGGATTGAACCTCTGATGGAAAATCTTCTCCTCGCCTTCCAAAATCAGGCGAGCAATGAACCTCCTCCGAATCATCAAGACGATGAGCTAAATGGAGAAGAAAATGAGTCACGTGCCCTTACCAAAAAGGACGTAGACAGTATCCTCGCCAAAGCAAAAGAAGAGGATATACTCAAGGAGCATGGGATCAAGCCATCATATCCCTTATGGATGGACTCGGTCCCGTTCCCCACCAAATTCAAGCATCCTACTCTCCAAACATATACGGGGAAAGGATCAGCCAGACAGCACGTTATCCACTTCAAGATCCTGACGGGAGCTATCGCGGATCAAGATGCACTCAAGATCCGCCTCTTTGCAAGTACCCTAAAAGGTACGGCCTTCGATTGGTACTCCACTCTGCCGGAGGACTCCATCCAAAACTGGGCCATGCTAGAGACACGCTTCCTGACTCACTTCAAAGGTGAGGATCATCCCGCTACTATGGCTCAGCTGTGCAGCCTAAAACAGGGGGAGAATGAGTCAACATATGACTTCATTCATAAGTGGAAAGCAATGGCATACAAATGCTCTGATGTATTGCCACAAGCGTCGCTAATCGACATCTGCCGAAACAACATGAGAGCTAGAATCCACTCCATGATCATCGGCAACAAATCAAAAAACCTGGGAGAACTCCTAGAAGCTTCCATGGAAGCTGAAACGGTGATTAAAGACCTCAACAGTCAGAAATCATCAAGAAAAGAGCCAACCGCCATTGCAACCTCTAAACCAAAGAAGAAAGAGGTCCTCAATGTGCAGACCAAGTCAGCTCCTCAGCCACCAAAGAAAGCTGAAAATAAAGCTGCGGGTAAGAGACCTGAACTCTCAGATGCCTTCAAAGAACGAGTAGAGAAGAAATACCCGTTTGATGAAGATGTTGATGAAATCTTCGGGGCTCTTGTGGCAAACGGCAAGCTCACTTTGCCTGAACCCAAAAGACCGAGTGATGTTGGCAAAACCAACGATCCTCGGTACTGTCCATACCATCAGATGATCTCGCATCCTCTCAATCAATGCTTCGTTGTGAGGGAGAAAATAAACGAGATGTGGAAAAACGGAGTCATCACCTTTGATAAAAACTATGGGTCTGCCTCTGTCAACATGGTGACATATGGACAAACATCAAAATCACCGAAGAAGAAGATCACTACTTCCTTCAAGGTGATAAACTCAATCCAAGCGTTCGAGGAACTGGTTCCTTACCCGACACCAGACGGACAACCCATATGGGTACATCCCGATCTCCTGGAAGATGAAAATTGGGAGGTCGTGAAAACAAAGCCTACAGCTCAACAACGAAGGCAGGCTAGGAAACATCTCCTCAAGCTCAAACGGCAAGAGAAGACCCAGCCAAAACAAGAAGTCAAAGAAAAGGCAGAGGCTTCCTCTACCGCTTCACTGGAGGCAACAAAAACATCTCTTCCAGAGACTTCAAAGGGGGTAAGAAAATTCACTCTCAGTGATTTCATGCCACCTCAATTCAAAGAAGCCACGCAGGAGGCATCATACTCTTGCAATTCGGTAGTTGGATTCTCCATTGATGGATACGAGTCCAGCGACACCGATGATGGATTCGAATCCAACTACACAGACGAGTGGGAGGAGTCCCTTGAAACAGGAGAATATCTCTCTGATGATGAATGGGTTCCTGAGAGTCATCTTATGCCAGTAATCTGGTATAACCCCCTACAGCCATAAGGATCCTGGTCTGATGATGAAGAAGACCAATAGGCTGTACAAGAAAATGCTGTTGAACCAGCACCCCTCATTGCTCCAGTGGAAATCAACTATGTTGAGCCACAAAGAGTTGATGAAGAAGAAGATTTGGCTCCCATGCCGGATCTTGAAGAATATGCAAGGATCTTGCAGCGTCTCGCTCTAGAACAAGAGCAAGACCGTGTCAACGAGCCTCCTCGCAATCCAGAGCCTGAAGTCCCTGAAGACCATCAGGTACATCCTCCCTTAACTCCTGAAAATGGAGAAAATTGCTGGATAGACGATCCTCTTACATCCGAGGATGAGTCTGACTCCGATCAGGCGACATCTCCCGTCAGAGCTTCCTGTAATGTGATAATTTGGGATTATAGCTCTTCCGAAGCATCGTCTGATGAGAGCACTTATACTCTGGCGACGCCTAGCAATATATCTTCTGGAGCCACCTCATCTCACGTGACTTTCATTGAGATGACACCCTCTCGGGTTTCTTCTCCTGAGACTGTGACTTCAAAGTTCACACCCTTCCTGACCGAAGAATTCCCAACTATTGATGCTTGGGACGATGAATTGGTCAACGAAGAAGAAAGGTTGCTGGATGCTGTTCATGACTTGTTCCCGGAAAATGCTCCGTGCAACACAATCACTGAGGATGGCAACTCTGCTGCTGATACATCCTCAGCAAATGAAAAACGACAGCCTCTTGATCCTGAAGACAATCTTCCAAACGAAGACCCTTCTCAAGAAGCTCTCGAAGTCGGTAGAGGCACCCGCTCTGGTCGGGACTACCACAAAAATTACAACCAATCTTCCTTTACTTATGTAAATCCTTCGGGAAAAGATGTTGTAAGCGCCCCTAGTGGCAACAATGATGAACATGCAGGCCCTAAGGAGGCTTTCAAGTATGACTTGATTGAACACTTCAAGCACATACCTGCACGTCTGCACATCCTAGATTTGTTGCGAATGTCTCCGCACACTCGTGATAATCTCATCTCAGAATTACAAAAGCTGAATGAGGATGTCGACAAACATGCCCCACAAGTCCTCCAAATTGAAATGGATTACCGGGTCAAAAACTCAGAAGCCTCCTCAAAGGGAGAAAAGAAGAAAACTGAGGGTTCATGCATTGAATGCCTCTCGGTTAAAAAAACAGCCAGTGCAACCATCGCCTTCACAAAGGACGACCTCCTACTTGGCGAAACCAGGCACAACCGACCCCTGTACTTCACAGGGTACATCAAGGAAATGCCTATGCACAGAGTTCAGATCGACCCAGGTTCTGCACTCAACCTCATCTCCACATCGGCTCTCGAAGAGTTGGGCATCCCACCCAGCAAGCTGAGCCACACATCTTTTCAGGAATTCTGAGAATTCCTGAACTGTGTCAGTCTGATTAATCTTTGAAGCTCTATCAACACCAATACTTGTAACCTTGTGTTGACAATAATTCCAACATCAAATGATTACTTGAGATACTAAACACTTCGATGCTTCAAAAGGCTTCTCAAGTCATCTCAAATTCCAACAATCTCCCCCTTTGGAATTGTTGGCAACACTTGGAACTTGAACACTTTGAATTCTTTGTACCAGTTGACCTTCATGGAGCTTCTTCAGAACCATAGACTCCCCCTGTCTTCAATGTTCACATTCTTGATACCAATCTCCCCCAAGTTATCATAACATAACTTCTTCTAGCATAGCTTTCTCCTAGCATAAGACTTTCTCCCCCTTTGACAACAAGTCCAAAGGGACCAACCAAGGAGCGAATAGAATATTCAAGGAATACATTGCTCCCCCTTTCATGCACAACTCCTAAGGATTAGGAGAGTGAGTAACTCCTAATTTTTTCCGGAGATACTCGAAGACTTCCTTTGGCAGAGGTTTTGTGAAGATATCAGCAACTTGCTCAGTAGTTGGAACATATTCCATCTTTACCTCACCGTCTGCAACTTTTTCTTTGAGAAAGTGATAGCGGATTGCAATATGCTTTGTTCTAGAATGCTGAACAGGATTCTTAGAGATGTGAATTGCACTTGTGTTGTCACAGAGGATCGGCGTAGGATCCGTTGTCGGAACTCCTAGATCAGAGAGCATTTGCCGCATCCATAATACTTGCGTACAACAAGTTGCCGCTGCAATATATTCTGCTTCCGCTGTAGAAAGGGATACTGAATCTTGTTTCTTACTGTGCCATGCCACCAACCTGTCACCGAGATAGAATGCACCACCGCTTGTACTCTTGCGATCATCTATACATCCAGCCCAATCGGCGTCAGAGTATGCAACAAGAGTGAAGGATTTGCCTTTAGGATACCAAATACCAAGCTCCATGGTACCTTTCAGATATCGAAATATCCTTTTTACTGCTGTAAGGTGCGTCTCAGTTGGTGATGCTTGAAATCGAGCCACCATACATACTGCTTGCAGAAGATCCGGTCTTGTAGCAGTCAAATAAAGCAAGCTTCCTATCATAGATCGATAAGTGGTGTGATCAACGGATGAACCCTTATCATCTTTGCTTAGCTTTGTGTTCGTTGTCATTGGTGTGCTCACTGGCTTGCTGTCTTCCATGTTAAAACGCTTCAACATTTCCTTGATGTATTTCATCTGTGATATGAAGATACCATGTTTCAGCTGCTAAACTTGTAAACCAAGGAAGAACTTTAGTTCTCCAAGCATTGACATCTCAAATTCTTTCTTCATCTCTTCAGCAAAATTCCTGCACATTTCCTCATCATTGCCACCAAAGATTATGTCATCGACATAAACAATAACAACCAGCTGTTTGCTCAAATCTGTTTTGACATAAAGATTGCTATCAACTAGTCCTTTGCCAAAGCCGATCTTACGGAGATAGAGGTCCAGCCTTGCATACCACGCCCTTGGCGCTTGTTTCAGCCCATAAAGAGCCTTTTTCAGCTTGCACACTAGGTCTGAATTTTTGCTAATGAGAAAACCATCTGGTTGCTCAATGTAGACCTCTTCTTCAAGTAATCCATTCAAGAAGGTTGACTTTACATCCATCTGAAATACCTTGAAGGTTTTGTATGCAGCCAATGCAAGAAACATACGAATGGCTTCCAGACGAGCCACCGGTGCAAAGGTCTCTTCAAAATCTATGCCTTCAACTTGAGCATAGCCTTTACAAACCAACCTTGCTTTGTTTCGTATGACTTGACCATCTTCATTCAGCTTATTCCGAAAGACCCATTTAGTACCAATAACATTCTTATTGGTAGGTCTAGAAACTAGTTCCCATGTGGAGTTCTTCTCAATTTGCTCCAACTCCTCATGCATAGCTTTCAACCAACTTTCATCGAGACTGGCTTCAGCCACAGTCTTGGGTTCAATGGTGGACATAAGTGAGTAATTGCTAACTACACTTTGTCTTGTTTTAACACCGGCCTCAGGATCTCCAATGATTTGATCCTTAGGGTGTTGTTCTACCCAAGTGCTTTTCTTTCTAGGTGTAGCATCCTCTGAGTCATCCTTTGATTTCTCAGAATCTTTAGGTTCAGCCACTTCATCATCAAGCTCACTCGAGTCCTCATAAACTGGACTGTCATAATGAGTTACATGCTTTGATTCACGGTTTTCATCAATTCTAACATCGGCACTTTCTATGATTTTTCTGGTCCTTTTGTTAAGACATCTGTAAGCCTTACTAGATGAGGAGTAACCCAGAAATATACCTACATCAGCTCTTTCATCAAATTTGCCCGGATTTTGTTCAAGACGCTTGATGAAACACTTGCTGCCGAAGACTCTGAAGTGCTTGACTGTTGCTTTTCTCCCAAACCATAGCTCATAAGGAGTTTTGTCTTCATGTGGCCTGATCAAGCATCGATTCTGAATGTATACAGCCGTATGGATTGCCTCCTTCCAATATTTGTCAGCTAGCTTGCTCTCAGTTAGCATTGTGCGAGCCATCTCTTGCACTGTGCGATTTTTCCGTTCCACAACTCCATTTTGCTGTGCAGTTCTAGGGACTGAATATTGTCTTTGAATGCCATGGTGCTCACAATATTTAGTGAACTCTTCAGATGTGAATTCACCTCCTCGATCAGACCTTAAAATTTTGATACGTTTTCCAAGCATATTTTCAACCTGTGCTTTAAACACTTTAAAACGATCAAGTGCTTGATGTTTATGCTTAAGAAACAATACCCATGTCATACGAGTATAATCATCAATGCATAACATAAAATACTTATCTCCATTGGTACTTTGAGTTCGCATCGGTCCACAGAGATCAGTGTGCACTAGCTCAAGAGGTTTCTTTGAATGATGCTCCTTTGATTTGAACATTACCCTCGTTTGCTTTCCCTTTTGGCAAGAATCGCAAATGGGGTTGGAAGGCTTTTCAACTGTAGACATACCTCTGACAGCCTTTGAATTGCAAATCTTTGACATGTTATCAAAGTTTAGATGCCCAAGGCGTTTGTGCCACAACCAACTTTCCTCTGTCCGACTCATCAAGCAAGTCTTATCAGCTCCATCTGACAATGTATAGATATTTCCAGCAGTCCTAGATCCAGTAGCCACTGTTTTGCCGTTGCTACACTTCTTGATAGCAAACCCATTCTTAGTGAAGACAACTTCGTGGCCTTTGTCACAGATCTGGCTCACACTAAGCAAGTTGTGTCTTAGTCCAGACACATATAAGACCTCTTCTGATCTGATCTTGTTTGCCTTTAGCTGAACAACGCCTTTTCCGCAGATTTTGGCACCATCATTGTTACCAAACTTCACTGATCCGCCTTCATAGAGCTGTAGTTTGACGAATTTTTCCTTATCACCTGTCATATGGCTTGAACAGCCACTATCAAGGACCCATGGTGCTGCCTTCTTTTGTGCATTGAATGCCATTTGCACAATGAGAGATTCCTTGGAATTACCTTCCCTTTTCTTTGCCCTCCATGCCTTAACTAACTTGGGTTTCTTTTCAACCTGAAATTGGTTAGCAATAGGCAACCTACAATCCCTAGCCAAGTGTCCATAATTATAACACTTATGGCACTCAATTTTGTGGCTGTTTAGGATTGAGAAAGGGTTCCTAGTCACTAATGGACTGTTTCTAACATAGAATCTACAATCAGCTCTTTTATGTCCATATCTATTACAATGATAGCAATAACCATAGAATCTGAATATTCTTCCATTCTTAGGTGGCTGTTTAAACTCCACAAACCTTTTCTTATTGACCATCTCAATACTAGGCTGAATTTGACGCTTTGTAGCCTTGAGAGATATGGCACTTTGTTTCATAAACAAAGAAGGTGCAGCTTTAGAGGACTCTCCATGCTCAAATCCAATACCAAATTTATTGTGGAAGGGCTTTTGAACTTTCAGAATTTCATTGAGTTTCATTGTCCCTTCAATCGCTTGGAGTGCTTTGAGTTTTCGGCTACTTTCCAAGTTTTCAGCCTTTGCTCTAGCGATTTCAGTTTCATAGCCTCTTCCTCTTTGATACTTATTTGATTTTCAAGGACTTCCACCATTCTTTTATATTCTTCAACTTGAGTTTTCAAAACAATAACTGAACTTTCAGATTCATGAAGAAGTTTCAGATTTTTCTTACTTGTTTTTCGTTCCTTGCTAAGCTCCTCAAGTGCGGCAATGAGTTCTTCTTCAAGATTGACCTCAGCCTCCTCTTCCTCTTCCAGCTCTTGCTCCTCTTTTTCTTCAACAGTGACCATGAAGAGAGCTTCAGTTGCCTCGGTTGATTCATCATCGTCTGAAGTTTCAGATGTGCTGTCATTATATTGACTGATGAAGCTTTTTGCTTTGCCCTCTTTCTGAAATTTTTCTTCCATTTACTCTTATCAACATAAGAGTCATCATCATTGTTTTCTTTCAGCGGGCACTTCGCAGCAAAGTGACCAATACCGCCACAATTGAAGCATTTAAAGGGTAGCTTCCCTTTGTACTTTCCATTGCTTCCTATCCGGAGGTAGGAACTTCTACAGCCAGTTTTGACACGGTAGAGGCGAGACCTCATGATGAGATTCCTTCCCCTGTGGCTCCAATTAGAAAAAGTTCTTTTTTTACTCTTCCAATGGGGCATGACATGAGCAGCCGACCGACGGAGCGGGGCGAATCTTCATCTGGGCCATCTCTTCTATTTACGAAGAAGGTGCTGGCACGGGTTTTGAGTTCTAGGATCGAGACTCTCCTTTCTGGACACCTGGATGGAGGATTTGGCATGATCCAGCATGTGCAGGATATTCTCGGTGATGCCGAAGAGGCTGGTCTGGACGTCACAGGTGCCAGGGCGATCATTGATAGGATCATTGCACTGGGTGAAAAGTGGTTTGAGACCATGGCTTTTCATGACGGTGACTTCTTCAGGGAGATGTTCCAGGATCCTGCTAATAAGGCTCAATCTGACTTAGATGAGACTACACAGAGCAGGAAGCAGTTTGTCCGGAAAAGGAACTTAGAAGAGTTAGCCATCATCGGTTTGAGGCACGACATTACCATCCTTGATAGGGAGGTCGCCGAGGCTAGGCAACGCCTTGAGCATTTGGAGGCGCAAGTCAAGGCCAAGTAGGCTGCGATAACAGAGGCTCGCGACAGGGAGAGAGCTCTTATTCGCCAGGTTGTAGATGCCAATCGAGTTCTCAAAAAGATGACTCAAGAGAACAAACGACAGTGAGCTGCTTGGGAAAAGCTTCCCAGTGTTGAAGAAGGGTTACGACATTCTCCAGCATCTCATGGAAACTTCCTGAAGAAGCGTGCCTTGGAAACTCTGACGACTGAGGCCAAAACTTTACTCGAGGAGCTGAAACTTTTGCTGGAGGCCATTTTGGCTGAGCTCCTGGTTTCTCATTATTTGTAACAGAAACTCTTCTTCTCTTTTTTGGTACCACATGTATTTTTTGGTACTTTTTTTTAGTGCTTAGGAACACCTTTTTTTTTTTTGTATTCCCTACTTTCACTTAAATCTTGTTTTTGTGATGAAACCAATTGCTAAATGGGAATGATAGTTTTTTGAAAACTTGATCAAAAGCTTGTCATTTTGTGAAAATCTTTTGTCAAATGATTATTTTGGCATGGGAGCCAGATTTATCTTGTGGCATGGGAGCCAGATTTATCTTGTGGCATGAGAGCCAATTTTGGGTTTATGGCATGAGAACCAAAATTTTGTTTTTGGTGCAAAGGCCAAGGTTTGTTTGTTGGCGTGAGAGCCGATTTTGTGGCATTGAGAGCCAGTTTGTGGCATTTATAGCTCGTTTGTGACATTGATAGCCGAGTTTTGTGGCATTGATAGCCGATTTTTTTTTTAAAAGAAACTAAGTTTTGGTTTGTTGGCATGAAAGCCAGGTTTTTTTTTGTGGCATTGATAGCCGGTTTTGGTGGCGTTTATAGCCGGTTTTGGTGGCATTTATAGCCGATTTTGGCTAGGAAGCTAGGTTTTTGGTTTTCAAAAATGCAAGTATCGATTAAAAGTCGCCTCATTGCTGAATGTTCTTGCAAGTAACGATGGAATGTCGCATCCTTGCTCATTCGGTTGCGAGTATCGATGGAATGTCACTTCCTTGCTTTTCAAAAATTTTGTTTTGCGGGTATTGACTTGATGTCGTTTCCCCTCGATTCTTGAAATTTGCAGTTTTTTCGAACCTTTTTGGGTTGTGGATATCAACTGAAATGTTGCGTCTCCACGATTTTAGATTTTTTCGAACCTTTGATATTTTGGGTTGTGGATATCAAATAAAATGTTGTGTCTCCATTGTTTTAGGTTTTTTCGAACCTTTGAAATTTGGATTGTGGATGGCAACTGAAACGTTGCATCTCCACGATTTTTTGATTTTTCAAGTATCGACGAAATGTCGCTTCCTTATGATTTTGGAAGTGTCGAGCGTGGTTCGCGTTCTTCTGATTTGTGCGAGTATCGACTAAGTGTCGCTTCCTTACGGTTTTTGGAAAACCATTTTTTTGTTTAAAGACACGAGGGTCATAAATTTTGACCTAAAACCTTTTTGGTGGTAAAAGGAAGGGTGGACTAGGGTGGAAATCCTTGACTCCGGGTTTTTGTTTCTTACCATGAATTTTGGGTTCAAGGATTGAAAATTTTGGTCAAGTCAGGGAGAGGCTCCTAAACTTGGATTTTTTGAACAATGAAACGATGAAAGTGAGCATTGTTTGAATTTCTTGAAATTTCAACATTTGATATGAAAATTCTAAAATGAGTGGGTTTGACGAGCGAGTACCTGGAAATAGGCTTTGGCCGTACAGGCATTGGTCTTACCCAGTTGGTAAGTCTTCATGGGTAGTACCACTTTAAGAACTTGCCGTTGATAGGCAGCATACATCTGTCACCCTCCAAGTTTAGGAGAGCGTATGCGCCTTTGGAGAAAACCTTGTCGATGATGTAGGGTCCCTCCCATTTTGGCTCAAATTTGCCTTTGGACTTGTGAACGAAGACCATTGGTCTTTTTACCGTAAGAACCAAGTCACCCTTTTTGCTGGCACGTTGCCTGACCTTCTTGTCAAAAGATCCTGTCAAATGTGCTTCATAAAGTTCGATGCTTTGTCGAGCTTCTAGCCGTCACTCGTCGAGATTGTCCAACTGATGAAGTCGTAATTTGACATTGCTTTCTTGAGTCATGTCATTTTGCAAAGATACCCTCAAGGAAGGAATTTGTATTTCCAAGGCTACGACAGCTTCGCATCCATAGACCAAGGAGAATGGTGTGCTATGGGTTGGTCGTCCAAAGGTGGTAGGATAGGCCCACAAAGCTTCAAACAGTTTGTCGCTCCAGCAATAACCTTTACACAATGCTTTTCTTAGGCTAAGCAATAACCTTTACACAATGCTTTTCTTAGGCTAAGCAATAACCTTTACAATCAAATGATTTCTCTAAAGAAAGTGTTTTCACAAAACACTCTAAGAGATTACAATTAAGCTTAATAGATTTGCCTCTAAGATAGGCGGATATGAAATTGTAAAACAAACTCACACAACACACTAAGAAATGCAAAGATGAATGCTCATGAGGTGTGTGTGTGTGTAAAACTTCAATCAAGATAAAATTAAGTCCAATGAATTTTATGCTTAAAGCATTTCAAAGTTTAAAGCACATAAAAGATATGATTGAAGTCAAATGCAAATCACTTGAACAATTACAAACTTGTGAATGATATGAAAATCTAAAGATCACAAGTTGTATGAAAATGATTAAGGCTAATCAAGTGATGCATGTGCAATGTTGTTTTCAAAAACTAATTTAACTAAGGTTTAAATGTATGAAAACAACAAAGAAGATTCAAACAAAAAATAGAATCATGCTAAAGAGGAAATCAAAGATTTTCATAAAACATGATTTGTAAAGTTTTAAAACAAAACTTTGTTTGAATCTAAGTGAAGAATCCTATGATATAAAATCAACGATTAAAGGAAGTAGAGGATTCAACACATCATAGTTAATATGCTTAAAATCATTTACCAATAATTTAGACAAAGCATGAAACATATGATTAACAAAAGGCAAAGCTTACTTGGTGGTTTAACTTCATTAATCCAAGCTTTAGCTTTTCCTAATGACCATTAGCCTTCCTTAGCTCTTCCCTTTTCTTTGGCCTCAAAGCTCTTCAAGAATGGCTTCAAAATCATCAACTTTGGCCAAGGGAATGAGCTTGCTTTTATAGAAAAAAGCTGCCAACGGCTACCTGTCGGTCGACCGACAGGTAGGTGTCGGTCGACCGACACCTCAACGGTCACTAAGCAACGGTCATGTTTTCGAAAGTTTCCTGACCGTTACACATCTGTCGGTTAACCCTCATTTTTCAGTTGACCGACAAGGAACCGACAGCTGAACCGACAGCACAAGAATGTTGAAAATGTAGCTGTCTGTTTTTGGAACCGATGGAGCCTCTCGGTTGGCCTCGGTTCCACTGTCGGTTGACCAACTGCTTGACGTCGGTTGACCGACAGCTTTAGACAAAAATCCCAACTTTACATATTTCAAAGTGATTTCTTGTGGGGATTTTTGGGCCATTAAACCAAGCATGGAAACATGATTTTAAATCATCTAAGTGCTTTTTAAAATCATGAAACATTAAAAGCCAAATATAATATGAAACTTTAAAACATGGGCTTGCTTGATTTATAAATTCTTTTCAAAAACAAATGTATCCAAGATTTAAATCCAAAACATGCACAAACTATAAGATTTACAATATTTAAAAACAATGCATGTAGAAAATCAGATTTCAAGATATTTAACTCAATGCTTGTGTGAAAAATCATGAGATGCTAAAATGATAATGCATCCATCAAATTGCAATACACAAAATCCCTAACAGTACCTGATGGTCTTCAGGGACTTCAGGCTCTGGATTGCGAGGAGGCTCGTTGATGCGGTCTTGCTCTTGTTCTAAAGCGAGACGCTGCAAGATCCTTGCATATTCTTCAAGATCAGGCATGGGAGCCAAATCTTCTTCTCCATCAACTCTTTGTGGCTCAACATTGTTGATTTCCATTGGAGCAACGGGGGGTGCTGGTTCAACAACATTTTCTTGTACAACCTCTTGGTCTTCTTCATCATCAGACCAGGATCCTTGTGGCTGTAGGGGGTTATACCAGATTACTGGCATAAGATGAGTCTCAGGAACCCATTCTTCATCGGAGAGATATTCTCCTGTTTCAAGGGACTCCTCCCACTCGTCTGTGTAGTTGGATTCGAATCCATCATCGGTAATGCTGGACTCGTATCCATCAATGGAGAATCCAACTACCGAATTGCAAGAGTATGATGCCTCCTGCGTGGCTTCTTTGAATTGAGGTGGCATGAAATCACTGAGAGTGAATTTTCTTACCCCCTTTGAAGTCTCTGGAAGGGATGTTTTGTTGCCTCCAGTGAAGCGGTAGAGGAAGCCTCTGCCTTTTCTTTGACTTCTTGTTTTGGCTGGGTCTTCTCTTGCCGTTTAAGCTTGAGGAGATGTTTCCTAGCCTGCCTTTGCTGTTGAGCTGTAGGCTTTGTTTTCACGACCTCCCAATTTTCATCTTCCAGGAGATCGGGATGTACCCATATGGGTTGTCCGTCTGATGTCGGGTAAGGAACCAGTTCCTCGGACGCTTGGATTGAGTTTATCACCTTGAAGGAAGTAGTGATCTTCTTCTTCGGTGATTTTGATGTTTGTCCATATGTCACCATGTTGACGGAGGCAGACCCATAGTTTTTGTCAAAGGTGATGACTCCGTTTTTCCACATCTCGTTTATTTTCTCCCTTACAACGAAGCATTGATTGAGAGGATGCGAGATCATTTGATGGTATGGACAGTACCGAGGATCGTTGGTTTTGCCAACATCACCCGGTCTTTTTGGTTCAGGCAAGGTGAGCTTGCCGTTTGCCACAAGAGCCCCAAAGATTTCATTAACATCTTCATCAAACGGGTATTTCTTCTCTACTCGTTCTTTGAAGGCATCTGAGAGTTCAGGTCTCTTACCAGCAGCTTTGTTTTCAGCTTTCTTTGGTGGCTGAAGAGCTGACTTGGTCTGTACATTGAGGACCTCTTTCTTCTTTGGTTTAGAGGTTGCAATGGAGGTTGGCTCCTTTTCTTGATGATTTCTGACTGTTGAGGTCTTTAATCACCGTTTCAGCTTCCATGGAAGCTTCTAGGAGTTCTCCCAGGTTTTTTGATTTGTTGCCGATGATCATGGAGCGGATTCTGGCTCTCATGTTGTTTCGGCAGATGTCGACTAGCGACGCTTGTGGCAATACATCAGAGCATTTGTATGCCATTGCTTTCCACTTGTGAATGAAGTCATATGTGACTCATTCTCCCCCTGTTTTAGGCTGCACAACTGAGCCATAGTAGCGGGATGATCCTCACCTTTGAAGTGAGTCAGGAAGCGTGTCTCTAGCATGGCCCAGTTTTGGATGGAGTCCTCCGGCAAAGTGGAGTACCAATCGAAGGCCGTACCTTTTAGGGTACTTGCAAAGAGGCGGATCTTGAGTGCATCTTGATCCGCGATAGCTCCCGTCAGGATCTTGAAGTGGATGACGTGCTGTCTGACTGATCCTTTCCCCGTATATGTTTGGAGAGTAGGATGCTTGAATTTGGTGGGGAACGGGACCGAGTCCATCCATAAGGGATATGGTGGCTTGATCCCATGCTCCTTGAGTATATCCTCTTATTTTGCTTTGGCGAGGATACTGTCTACGTCCTTTTTGGTAAGGGCGCGTGACTCATTTTCTTCTCCATTTACCTCATCGTCTTGATGATTCGGAGGAGGTTCATTGCTCGCCTGATTTTGGAAGGCGAGGAGAAGGTTTTCCATCAGAGTTTCAATCCTCTGCTGGCCCTGTTCCAACTGCTGGATGCGGGTGATCGCATCATCTTGAGGTGGATTGCGGGGTGGTGGCTCAGAATTTGTAGCCAAGACGTTCATCCTTCGTGATTCGAACGAAGAAACTGTCCTGGTGACTGAGCTGGGGCTCATTCTTTTTGAAGAAGAGCTTGAGGAAGGATCACTATGTCGTCCTTTGCTTGAAGGAGCAGGAGATTCTTCTGAATGTCTTCTTGTCCTGGAGACGCTGCGGGTCATCGGACGTTGGACATGGATTTTGGATGCTGACTTTTGGCGTCTTCTAGTTTTTCCAACCATATGGACGGCAGCAACTTGGTTGGGTCTTTCTTTTTCAACCCATTTGGGAGAGACTTGAAGTGTAGGAGGCTGGGTCCTTTGCTTCTCTAGTCTCTTTTGCCGATACGACACGCGGCGGCGTATACGACGAGCAACTTGAGCTTCGGTCAGCTCTGGCTGGGCTTTGATGATGAAGGATGTGCTCCCTCGGGCGCAACAGCCGAGCCTGTCTTCTTTGTAGCTGGGCAAGGACAGGATGCGAACCCTGTCCTTCGCCTGTTGCAGCGAAGCTTTGAATTTTTTAAGTTCGGCCCCTGTAGAGATGAAGGGTCGAACTGCAGGTTTGTAGGCCTTAGCAGGTGCTTGCAGAGGCCTTGTGATGCATGACTTGGTTTTGGGCTTGTAGGAACAAGCCGGCTCATGCTGGGTTGACTTGGGAGTCAGGTTGGAGATGGGTCTCCCCTCTTTCATGTAAGCAAGAGGGTAGAACTGGTTCTCCTTGAGTGGGGACAGGAATGCTTTCTTGGTAGATGTTTGGGACCTTCTTTGTCTTGGTGAAGGTCTTGGGGACCAAGTCTTGGGATAGACCTGGTCCTTTGCTGGTCGAGGCTTCGTGGGGTTGCCACGGGCTTCGGGCCTTCTGGTGCTCGCCTTTGTTGGAAATAGGGTGGGCCTCTAGGATAGGTTTCAAAAACTTTTGACCCACTTGATGCAGGGATCAACTATCCAGAAGGCTATAAAGCCCAATCCAAGATCCATGTCCTCAATCTCAGTCATCATGATCAGTAAATACAATCTATCTAGAAGATAGAAATAGCAACTAATAAATCTACAACATGCAAGGAAGTAGATTATACATTTGGAGCTCGGTTGTGCTCTAATGGAGAAGTTGTGTCTTTCTTTGCTGATGAAACGCTTTCACTAATCAAATAGGAATCTCCAAGACCTCTTGATCTTCCACGCTATGACCCGTATCAGATTCTCCTTTTCTCAAGAAGATGGTGGGATCTCCAAGAGAAAACTACTAGGAACTCTAGGGAGGAACTAGAAAGAGAACTAGAAGAGGGAAGAGAGGAATAACTTGTGCAACACTTGCACTAGGGGGCCTTGGGCGTGAATCCCAATGCAAGGATAGTGCATGGACGTCCAAGGCCTCCTCTCCTCTATTTATAGTTTTTGCAAGTTACATTCTCTTTCTAATTGAAATAGAAGTCTTACTTCCATAACAATTAGTAAGTTTCTTCTATTACTAATTAAAATAGAAGTCTTACTTCCACAATAATTAGTAACTTACCATATCATAATTAGAAGTCTCACTTCAAATATGATTAGTAACTTTCCAATTCCTTTCTAATTAAAAAAGAAGTCTCACTTCTACTAAAATTAGTAAGTCTACTATTACCACTATTAGAAGTCTCACTTCAAATAGAAATAGTAACTTTCCTTTTAGAGTTCCACTAGAATTTGATACTTTCTAATAATTGGGCTAGCGTGGGGACCACTAGGGATTCCTTAGAAAGCTGGCTCCAACTGGGACTCGCGACCCCACATCTCATGTGTAATCCGGGCCCACAGTTAATTGCAAATAACTCCACTATATAAATGCAATTGAACTCCAGTCTTAGGAATATTACATAGAAGACCCTAAACTTCCACATTACCACAAGTAGACCCCTCTATCAATATCCATGGATCAATTGGACTTGTCTTCCAAACTAGATCCATATCTTTTTATCCTTGAGCCCCAATTAATTATAGTGATCAATAGGTACCTTTCCAATTAACTCTTAATCGGAATGGGTGCGCACTTACCAATGATAAATCCATTAATTGACACAAGGGGATATTAGAGATAGATTCCATCTTGACCATTGAATGTTCCCACAGCTCTACTACCACGTACCCAAATCACCGAGGTGTTGACCTACAATTGGCCTCACTCATTGGTGACTCAAAGTAAATGAATAGATAGAAACTTGAGTTCATTAATGTCTCAGGATTGAGAGCCTATTGCTAGGGAATTATGAGAGCAGACCTTAAAATAAAGACAGTGTTTATAAAGTGCTTCTCATGGTCCTTCAATACATACAATGTACCAGCACTATGATCCAGAATCTTCCATTCTCATGATCGAGACAAATCACACTATCTCATAGTGATCAAAGTGCTGCAACCTTGTCAGTATGAGATGTCCAGTCTCATCACTGGTTGTGAAGATAATTAAGTATAAGATTTGTCACACATGTCTCCCGTATGTGGATCTCATCCATACACATGTGTTACATCTAATATACTTGTGGACCCCGGTTCATCTCATGAATCATCATGTCATTCGTATTGGTTATGTGCAAGTATATAATAAATCACCATTCATCTCATGAAAGTAAAGCATGAATATACTGATAATATAAAGAAATTAATCAATTTATTATATCATCTACTGGATTGAGTCCATAAAACTAACAATCTCCCACTTGGGCTCAATGCCAGTTAGAGTTGCATCTGATGCACATCCCGTCTACTTATAGCTCAAAGACTTTGGTAGTCAAAGGCTTAGTAAAGGAATCTCCTAGATTGTCTGCAGAGTCTATCTTGGCGATCGTACATCACATCTCTGCACAATCTATCTGACCATGTATAACTTCCTCTGTACATGCTTTTTGGCTCTTGGGTTATTTGGACTTAGCGACTGCCCTGCTGTTATCACAGTAAACTGTGAGAGGCTGTCCTGCCAAAAATACCACTCCAACTTCCATTAGGAATCTTTTTAGCCAATCTGCTACCTTAGCTACTTCTCAAGTTGCTACAACATAAGCACATACCCAGAAGTTGATTTCCTGGAATCCTGATCTGACTTGAAGTCAGTATCTATGTAACCGACTGGAATCAACTCATCACTGCTATAACTCAACATGTGATCTCTAGCTCTTCTCAAGTATTCGAGAACACATCTTATAGCAGTCAATGATAAAGACCTGGGCTAGACTGATATCTGCTGACTAGGCCTACTGCGTGACAGATATCCGGTCTAGTATAAAGCATAGCTTACCGTACCAGAGCCTTATCTATGTACACATCATTGGGATAAGCCTATCATCCTATTTTTCCGGTCTCAATGGAAATTTATCCTTAGGATGTACCTGGCTTCTCCAAAGTCCTTTATTATCAAAAGTCTTAGCCAACCAAAACTTTTTTTGTTGACGATATCCCTATGTCACTCCATGGGAGAAGGATGTCGTCGACATATAATACCAGAAAAACTACCCTGCTTTCTTGACTTTTCATTTACACATGACTTATCCGCATTCTGATAAAAATCAAGTGACTTGATTTCCTTGTCAAAATGGATGTTCCTATTTCGGGATACCTGCTTTAATCCATAAATGGACTTATGCAGCCTGCAAACTCTTTGCAGTTGGTTATCAGCTATAGAACCATCTGGCTACATCATATAGGTGTTTTCCACAAGATTGTCGTCGTGAGACGCTGTCTTGACATCCATTTGCCAAATCTCGTCATCGAGATGAACCGCAATGGATAAGAGTATCCGGATGGAACTCTTCCATCTGGCTCTCATTTTCTCTTGTAGACTCACTTGCACCCAATAGGTTTGCTATTGGTAGGCAAGTCCACAAGTATCCAGACCTGATTAGAGTACAACGACTCTACCTCAGCTTTCATAGTATCTAACCAACGTCCCAAAACTATGTCATTAACTGCTTTATCATAGTTTCAGGGATCTTGTTCCGGTTACACCGGGATTGCCTTGTAAGACTTTCCCTAGACCGAGAACTTGTCAAGGGTCCTGACAATACTCCCACTATGACAAGGCACTGGTGTAACTACTGGGTCAAGTATGGGCGGATTTTCTTAAAGTTTGGTTATTCTTGGATTTGGAATTGATTTTTCTTGAATTTCTTCCAAGATAACCATTTCTAAAGATTTCCAGTTAATCTTATAATCTCCCTCCAGAAAACCGCATTGGTGCTGCAAAGCACTTTTTGCTTTCTGGGATTATAGAGCAACCAACCTTTAGTTCCTTTTGGGATAGAATATAAACATTTATACTTCCGACTTCGATTCCAACTAATCCGTCTTATCCTTCAGCACGTGTGCTGGACAACCTTGAAAACGTTGTAGACTAGGCTTTCGCCCTGTCCATAACTCCTAGGGAGTCTCAAGTATAGACTTAGATGGAATGAGGTTTAGTATATATATCTCAGTTTCATATCCCAAAATATAGGTAATCCGTAGAAACTCAATCATAGACTTGATCATATCTAAAATAGTCTTGTTCTTTCTTTCTACGACTCCGTTCTGTTGAGGCAAACCAGGAGCAGACTACTGGGATCAAATCCCATTTTCTGATAAGTATCCCATAAAATTAGCGGAGAGATATTCTCCTCATCGATCTCATCGAAGAGTATTTATACTTTTACCTAATTGCTTTTCCGCTTCCGCTCGAAACTCTTTGAACTATTCAAAGAATCTCGGACTTGCGGTGCATAAGGTATATGTATCCATATCTCGAGTAATCATCGGTGAAAGTGATGAAATACTTGTATCAATCTCTCTAATGTTATGGGTCCATACACATCAGTATACACTAACTCCAATAAATCTTTGGCCCTACTGCCCTTAGATGAATAAGGGTCTTTTGGTCATTTTACCTTCCAGACAAGATTTACACACAGGCATTGGTTCTACCACCAATGAAGGCAAGATACCATCTTTCACTAGCCTGTCAATCCTGTTTAGGTTTGTATGAGATATCCTCTTAGGTGCCAAAGTTTGTTGGATTAGATGAAGGTGACTACCTCTTTAATGATGGTCTATTAGTGTCATGTATCTCATACATTGTGGGAGTTAACAAATAAAATCCATTGATTACCATGTCAGAATATATAAGAGTACCGCTCTTCTTTAAGACAATTTAATTACCAAAAGTAACATAATAACTCTTATTCATCATACTAAAAATTAAAATTCTGTCTTAAAACGGTACATAGAATGTATCTGACAAAATCAACTTAATATTTGAAAACAACTAAGTTACTACTCCCACTGACACTGCTTCTGCCTTGGCTTCCGATCCCAGGTTAACAATGATTTCTCCGTCATTAATCCTCCTGGTTACCTGTAACTCCTACAACATATTACTGATGTAATTAGTTGCACCGAAGTCTACAAACCAAGATTTCTGAAGTACTAGTTGCAAAACTAACTTCAGAAACAAGTGACCCAATCATACCTGAGGTCTTTTCCTTTGACAGAAATTGTGGACAATTCCTCTTCCAATGTCCTGTCATACCAAAGTGGAAACACTTTCCCTTTGCTCCCTTAACCTTGACCTTGGCCACACCACTAGTGAAACCATACTTCACCTTAGGACCTTTGATGACTGATTTCTTCTTGCTATCCCGGTCTTTGCCTTTCGGCTTAGACTTAGCAAATGACTTTTCTGTCATGAGGGCAGTTGGTCTTTCCTTCATGATTTCCTCAAACACTACCAGCTGACGAGACAGCTCAGCTTTGGTCATTTCCAATTTATTATAATTGATCTCGAAATGTTTGAATGAGTTCGGTAGTGATTGAATGATCATGTCGATCTGCGATTCTGTATCAAACATAGTCCCCAGTACATCTAACTCATTCAATGCCAACTTCATTTTTAACAAATGTTTTTGTACTGGGGTTCCCTCAGCCATCTTTGTCTCCATCAGCACTTTTATAGCAGCCTGCCTAGCAGGCCTGACCTGTTCTGCAAACATCTCCTCTAAGTTCGATATAATATCGTATGCTGACTTATAGGATTGATGTTGTTCTTGCAAAACAGTAGACATGGGTGCCTGAATAAAACATCTAGCCATCTCATTGTTTTTGGTCCACTTGGTGTAAAAGTTTTTCACAATCTGTGGTGCATCAGGCTCAGGCTCAGGAAGGGAGGGTATAATAAGGACATATTTGCAACTTGAAGCTGTCAAGATAATATCCAGGTTCCTTTTCCAGTCTACATAGTTGGATCCCATCAACTTGTTCTGGTTGAGGATGGTCGCAAGTGGATTGAAAGTATTCGAATTCATGTTGTATAAATTAAAGCACATAACCATACATTCAATGAAAGAATATAAATGACATTAGGGTTTAGTATTCTACCAAATTCATATGGGAATCCTCATAAGCACTGAATTTAGAATACATCGGAATCCCAATCTCTTAGGGCATGCCTCCTAGGGGAGTGCGAATGTCCTTGGACTGGTGCGGATCAAAGTTTGTCAAAATTGAAATTAAGACTAACTATCCATGATCCCCATCATTCATTATCATCTAGGTATCTCATACCAAATAATGTATGACTCCCGATTAGCTTTGGTTTCTAAAATACATGAGGCAAATCCTAGGGGATACTACATCAGTATTTTAGTTAAGTGTGACCCACCAACTAGCATTGCATGACAACCGTTGTGAGCAGCTCCTCCTAAGGGAGTAAGCCCCCACCCCGTCTCACCAACACTATCCATAGGAGATCCAAATCTAGTAACCAGACAAGTAAAAGCCCTCCGAAGGAATGGCCACACTCTTGGTGGCGCGAGGCTAATACTTTCCTTACAATGGACCTATGGTGGAAAACCATGGGGATTTATCAATTTAAATGCCCCGCTCCCACTTAATATTTTGAATTGAGGATTTCCTTTTAAGGTATTAGGGCCCACATATATAAATATATGAATCATCAAATCATCTCATGATATGATCTAAGATTGGTTCCAAGTCAAGTTATTTTAAGGAAAGTCCAGTTTCTTAGATTAGTGTTACCAATGTGTCCATCTCATGGGACATCAACACTAATTAGAACTCTTTCCAAAAAATAATTTGATTTGACCAATATTAGTAACTTGCTATGTTTGGATCAGATTTGGAAACATTCTAAATCAAGCATTCAACTATAAATAGATAACGCTAAAATTAGAAACTAGTCCTCTCCTCTACATAGCCCAGGCGGAATAGACTTCTTGGACTTCTAGACTTTCCAAAAATTTGGAATTTCTCTAACTCTTTGGGAAGCTCCAAAACACCTTTGGTAATGTTCAAACTCTTTGATTAGGAGTCCAACTTCACTTTCCTTCTTCGTCTCAGACATCGCCAGAATTTACAAATTTGGAAATTTACATAAATTCCTATGTCTCTACGTTGAGACTTACATGATAATCTATTAATGGAAATAAAAGGCTCATAGGGAATTTCACCATGCCTTGCCCTAAATCGGGAAACCAAGGAAACCATGATGCCCTTTACAACTTGCCAAAAATAAACATTCATCCATAAAGAAAATAAAAGACTTGTGGGCCATATGGAGAGAACATGATAACCTGCATGTTAGTATCTCATACTAGTAAAGCAACTCACAAAACTAGGTTACCAAATAACAATGGAAAGACAGGATGCCAAATACTGCCACTACTATGATTGTTGCCCTACGCAGAGGGGGTCCGGGTCGAAACGAAAAACTGCAATCTGCTATGTCAGTGCCTTCGGTCGACCGACCTCAGTGTCTTCGGTCGACCGACCTGACGGAAATCTGTAGGTTGGGTTTTTCTATTTCGTGTCCAAACATCTCCAGAACTTTTCTGAAGACTCCCAGTGGCTTCCTACCATCATTCCATCATTGTTAAACCCTTTTGTGACTATCCAAACATGGATTTACTAATTATCCAAGCAAAACCATCAAAACTGATCCGTACATAGCCCTTGATCTATCCTCTTCGCATCTCATGCAAAGATTAGATCAAGTTTACTGATCTAACATGATAAGAGATGAGGAAAGGCTCTGATACCAATTGTTGGAAATAGGGTGGGCCTCTAGGATAGGTTTCAAAAACTTTTGACCCACTTGATGCAGGGATCAACTATCCAGAAGGCTATAAAGCCCAATCCAAGATCCATGTCCTCAATCTCGGTCATCATGATCAGTAAATACAATCTATGTAGAAGATGGAAACAGCAACTAATAAATCTACAACATGCAAGGAAGTATATTATACCTTTGGATCTCGGTTGTGCTCTAATGGAGAAGTTGCGTCTTTCTTTGATGATGAAACGCTTTCACTAATCAAATAGGAATCTCCAAGACCTCTTGATCTTCCACGCTATGACCCGTATCAGATTCTCCTTTTCTCAAGAAGATGGTGGGATCTCCAAGAGAAAACTACTTGGAACTCTAGGGAGGAACTAGAAAGAGAACTAGAAGAGGGAAGAGAGGAATAACTTGTGCAACACTTGCACTAGGGGGCCTTGGGCGTGAATCCCAATGCAAGGATAGTGCATGGACGTCCAAGGCCTCCTCTCCTCTATTTATAGTTTTTGCAAGTTACCTTCTCTTTCTAATTGAAATAGAAGTCTTACTTCCATAACAATTAGTAAGTCTCTTCTATTACTAATTAAAATAGAAGTCTTACTTCCACAATAATTAGTAACTTACCATATCATAATTAGAAGTCTCACTTCAAATATGATTAGTAACTTTCCAATTCCTTTCTAATTAAAATAGAAGTCTCACTTCAACTAAAATTAGTAAGTCTACTATTACCACTATTAGAAGCCTCACTTCATATAGAAATAGTAACTTTCCTTTTAGAGTTCCACTAGAATTTGATACTTTCTAATAATTGGGCTAGCGTGGGGACCACTAGGGATTCCTTAGAAAGCTGGCTCCAACTGGGACTCGCGACCCCACATCTCATGTGTAATCCGTGCCCACAGTTAATTGCAAATAACTCCACTATATAAATGCAATTGAACTCCAGTCTTATGAATATTACATAGAAGACCCTAAACTTCCACATTACCACAAGTAGACCCCTCTATCAATATCCATGGATCAATTGGACCTGTCTTCCAAACTAGATCCATATCTTTTTATCCTTGAGCCCCAATTAATTATAGTGATCAATAGGTACCTTTCCAATTAACTCTTAATCGGAATGGGTGCGCACTTACCAATGATAAATCCATTAATTGACACAAGGGGATATTAGAGATATATTCCATCTTGACCATTGAATGTTCCCACAGCTCTACTACCACGTACCCAAATCACCGAGGTGTTGACCTACAGTTGGCCTCACTCATTGGTGACTCAAAGTAAATGAATAGATAGAAACTTGAGTTCATTAATGTCTCAGGATTGAGAGCCTATTGCTAGGGAATTATGAGAGCAGACCTTAAAATAAAGACAGTGTTTATAAGGTGCTTCTCATGGTCCTTCAATACATACAATGTACCAGCACTATGATCCAGAATCTTCCATTCTGATGATCGAGACAAATCACACTATCTCATAGTGATCAAAGTGCTGCAACCTTGTCAGTATGAGATGTCCAGTCTCATCACTGGTTGTGAAGATAATTAAGTATAAGATTTGTCACACATGTCTCCCGTATGTGGATCTCATCCATACACATGTGTTACATCTAATATACTTGTGGACCCCGGTTCATCTCATGAATCATCATGTCATTCGTATTGGTTATGTGCAAGTATATAATAAATCACCATTCATCTCATGAAAGGAAAGCATGAATATACTGATAATATAAAGAAATTAATCAATTTATTATATCATCTACTGGATTGAGTCCATAAAACTAACAGCCTTTGGTGTCACGGTAGTGACACGTTGAGAGGCGAGTTTCTGCTTCTTGGAAGGAGCAGTTTGTTCCTCGGGAAGTGGGAATGGTCCCAGCGTCCCAAAGACGATAGTCTGGGGAGTCGAGGTCGACCCGGAGCTCAGAGAGTTGCCGAGGGAGTTGACGCTTCGGCAGCTGATGGGGCGCTTGTAAGTGCGCGTAGTTTGCTTCTGTTGAAGCATGAGTTGGTGCTTGCTCTCATCAAAAGTAATGGTTAGTGAAGCTGCCATTGTTAGTTTTTCGAAAAGTTTCTGAAACAAGACCACATCCATTTGTAATCACAAGAATATAATGATCATAAATGGGAAGTTCTATGGTTTTGTCTTTTCAAATTGCTCGAGGGAGATAACCCAAGCAATATGAAGAAGGCAGAAAGCCATAGAGGGTACAATTGTTTTGATCGCAGGTATGGTAAGCCCGTAATGAGCATCCCATTGACTGCTAGAAGCAATTGTGAACTTAAATTCGACTTATCGAGAAGCAGAGCTTACTCGAGGTTAGAAGAATATAAAGTTTGGAGTTACAAATGCGCCGGTCGCAATACAGTAGACCCTGAAAGGGCGTACTAGTACCGCTAGACACAAATGTTTTGAGACCGCATCCATGAGATGAGATTCTCTATTTTGAAAGGTCAAGATTGGATTCATCAAAGAGAGCAGATGGTATTCCGATCTGAACAAGGGCTCAGCGATTTCCGCGAGCGCCAGTGCTCAGAAAGAAATGAACCATAATTTCTCTGATCTGAATCAAAAAATGACGAGTTTATTTTTGAAAGGCCAATATCGGGTTCATCAAAGAGAGCAAAAGGCACAACAATCTGAACACGGGCTCAGCGATTTCCGCGAGCGCCAGTGCTCAGAAAGGAGAAGACCAAGATTTCTCCAATCTAAACCCAAAATGACGGAGGTTTTTTTTTTTGGAGATTTTTTTTTTGAAGATTTTTTAAAAAAAAAATCTTTTTTTATTTATCTTTTTTTTGAAATTTTTTTTTTTTTAAATTTTTATTTTTGAAAAAAAATTATTTAAAATACGAGAGAGTACACATAGGCCTCCTAACCCGGCCATATGAAATCTTGATTGTTAGAATTGCCCCCAGGTAAGGGTAGGATTACTTAATGAACCCGTTTGGAGGACCCTTGCTTAGAACAGTCAAGCTGTATCCACACTCTGGACAAGGCTTTTCTTGAATCAACCGTGATCAAAGAACGCAGTTGGTTTAACCTTAGTGGTCTATGTCTTTTTTTTTTATTTTTTTTTTTAGATCTTTAATGAACTCATCGAAGAGAAACGATGGCCCAAAACCTTAGTCGAACAGGCTCAACATTTCTGCAAGCACGATGAACGATAGGAAATGATCAAGGTTTCTCAATTTTGAATCCAAAATGAGAAATCTAATATTTTTTTTTTTAAGATCTTTAATGAACTCATCGAAGAGAAACGATGGCCCAAAACCTTAGTCGAACAGGCTCAACATTTCTGCAAGCACGATGAACGATAGGAAAGGATCAAGGTTTCTCAATTTTGAATCCAAAATGAGAAATCTTATTTTTTTTTTTTTTAAAGATCTTTAATGAACTCATCGAAGAGAAACGATGGCCCAAAACCTTAGTCGAACAGGCTCAACATTTCTGCAAGCACGATGAACGATAGGAAAGGATCAAGGTTTCTCAATTTTGAATTCAAAATGAGAAATCTAATTTTTTGTTTTTTTTTTAAGATCTTTAATGAACTCATCGAAGAGAAACGATGGCCCAAAACCTTAGTCGAACAGGCTCAACATTTCTGCAAGCACGATGAACGATAGGAAAGGATCAAGGTTTCTCAATTTTGAATCCAAAATGAGAAATCTAATTTTTTTTTTTGAAAAGAGAAAGAGTGGAAATAAATTCAAAGAATTAGAAATTTCCAAAAAATCTCATCTCATTTTTTTTAGATGCGGAATTCAACATAGGCCACCAATTACAAAGTAGCCAAGGAATCAAGAAAAGAAGTATAAGCATAGAGCAATAGATATGATATGCAAATATCTCATTTCTAGCATCGTGTTCTCAAATGAATGGGTCCCACCGGGTGTGCCAGCTTGATGGACAGCGCTCCTGCCTGGTTCTACCGAGGTCGGCGGACGTGGGAGTCCGTTGGGTACGACCCTTTCGCAACCGGGGGGCAGAGGCGTGCATCAACATTTCTTTTGTGTGGGTGTGCCAGATTTTCTATTTTACTTGGAATTGCTAGTGGTGATCCGGAGATCAACCTTCGCAAGTAAAAAGGAAATCAACTTCTTTCAAGTTTTCCATTGCACATATATTTATGAAAAGAGACATTTTCTTGATTTGCCGTGAAAGGTGATTTTTTGGCATTTATAGCCGATTTTCGCGTTTATAGCCGATTTTTTGCGTTTATAGCCGATTTTGGCGTTTATAGCCGATTTACAATTCTTATCAATAATGAAAGACAAGAGTTGTGATTTTTGTCTCTTTTAAAAAAATACAAACTACAATGAAAAGCAAGAAAAGGAGGATCTAACTTCTTAGGAGATTGTGGGGGACTCGTTCAGATTGACGGTCGTAAGCCATATGTGGACTTCGCCATCATCCATGTAGATGAGAACAGAGGATGCTATTGATTCGCTTGGCTTGGCTATAACCTCAGGTTTTTAGAGGACAAAGACCAAAAGGAGGTCCTATGTCCAATAAAAAACCAAGTAGACGGGCTGAAAAGCCACGTCTAAGCCATTGGAGGCAGAAGGAGAAGGCAAGGACCGGGGGGGGGGGGGGGGTACCCCCCAAGGGACTTTTGTCACCTTGTAGCGGTGGTCGGTGTAGAACTTCCGCAGATTTTTGTCTCTTTCTTTCTCTGGATTTCTGTGCTTTTTTCTGATCTGGTATCTGTCTTGTTTTCGCTGTCCTTTCTTCTTGGAGTGCTCTCCTATTTATAGGCTTTTTGGTAGCCATTTAGGAGGGTTTATGGGCTTTTATTGTCATTAAGCCGCATAATGGGAGGAGTTACAGGATTTAATTCCTTTATTTTGTAACTCCTTTTTCTTGGCTTCTGATTGGCCGGAGGAGATTGAGGGCATTTAATCGCCTTTAATCGCCATGATGGGAGGAGTTTCATGGGTTAAATGCCATGAATCTCTTGACTTGTAACTCCCGGATGCTTGCTTCTGATTAGTCCGTCCAAAGAAATGGATTAATGACTGTAATAAAGCTAGTCAATTAATCGCATTAAGTGGTCGCCGAGCAGTTGAAGAGTCGCGGGCCATGCCGCGTCTTTTGGGATTCTTCTGGCGATGATCATCGATGGATCTTCATGTAGATCGACATCAGATGACCATGTAACTTCAGGTGTTGGTTGCCAACAGCGGGTCGGTGCCATCTGTCCTGTCGATTTCTCGATCGGGTCGGGTAGAAAGCACACTTTTTTGGTTGACCGGTTGGCGATCAATGTTAATTCCGATACTCTTGATGATTGACCCGTGTTTTTGACGGATGTCAGTGGTTTTGGTGTCTCAAAAGTATGAATTTTGGAAAATCAGAGGAGTCAGATGCTTCAAATCGCGAAGAAACGGCAAAAAACGGGGTTTCCGGGGCCCTCCCGGCGATCCCGGGCTCCAGGGTCGCAGGGGGGGTTTTTCCCCCTTTTGTCCCGTTTTGTGTCCGTTTTTGCTGTTTTTTTATTCTTTTTTATTCTGTATTTTTCCTTGACATTTTCGATCATTTATTGGACTGATTTCCCTGTAGAAAACCTGATGAGAATCCTTGCATTTTGGTTTGCAAAGTTTCTAATTTTCCGAGAAAGCCGAAGACTTTGCCGCGCAGAGCTGCCGATTTTCCGTCAGAAGCTGAAACTGGGTCAAACGATGTGGGAATGACCTGAAATTTGGGGTGAAGCCTGCTGAGCAATAAATAAGACCAATCACAGGCTTTTGTTTAAGTTTTGAAGCCGTTTGGGGTCCTATCACCAGTAGACTTGCTTTTGTCGCGATGAAGATGTCGTGGCTTGATGTGCGGTCAACCGATGTCCGATTGACTTGAAATTTGATAGGGAACCTATTTGAGTTATTTTAAGATGATCCATAGGCTCTGTCTTGGAAACCATGGTCCCGGGGAGCTTCGCCGCCGAGAGGCTTGATTTAGCTGTTCAGGGGTTGATGTAGGGTCAAACGTTGTCGGTTTGACTTGGAACTTGACGTGGAGCCTTTTGGATGTATTTTGAGACCATCGATCGGCTCTGATCGAAGATTTGGTGTTTCCGATGTTTTTGCCGCCGGGAGCTCCTTTTCGGCTGCTGGAGAAGTGAAGTTAGTCCAAATGATTTTGAGATGGCCCGAAACTTCTTGTGTACTCCTCTTTTGGCTGTCTTGAAAGATCTTGCAGTTTTTGTTTGATTCTGATAAGATTTGATTTTTTGGAAGTAGCATTACCTATTTATGGCAGGTTGCGACTTCATGTAGCTCTCTGGATCTTGAAGAGGCAAAGTGACATTTTTTGTGTCAACATGACCCAACAAGCTGTATGTGGCAGGTTAGGGGTCGGGTTTGGTTTTGACCGTCTGACCCAACAAGCTGTATGCGGCAAGTTGGGGGGTCGATTTTGGTTTTGATCTTGTGACCTAACAAGCTGTATGTGGTAAGTTAGGGGATCATGATTTGGTTTCTGGTCACTCTTTGGGACTATTTGGGTCCATTGGAGTAGCTTGGGCTTTTGTGAAATGTCAATTTCAAGATTTTGGCTCAATTTGGTATATGAGCCTGGATGATATTAATTTTGGGAGCTCATGGGGCTTGGAATTCTTTTTTATATGGTCCAATCAACTCAAAAGAGGCATGGAACCATTTTTGTATGCTTTGGTAAAAGGGATTTCTCTTTGACTAAAAGCCCTTTTTTTTAGTGCATATGTGGTCAAACCTGACTCATATGGGCTAACCCATGGGACCTTGAGCTTTTGAAATGGCTTAAATCTCATATGTTTTCATTTTTGTAAAGAATATCTAAAAATATCTCCTTTGGATAGAGAATATCTAAGAATATCCTTACTTGGAGAGAATCTCTCATGTTCACTTTATTTTGGGAGGGAATATCTCAAAGTATTTTTCTTTGGGAGAGATTATCTCAAATCTCCTCTTTTTTGGGGAGACAATCTCTCATTGCTTTCTTTTGGGGGAAAGAATCTTTCTAATTTCTTTCTTTTGGTAAGGTTACTAATTAGTAGCACTTACATCTTTTCTTGTTTCCTTCTTTGCTTTGCTCTCTTCTATAAAAGCAAAGGGAGGTTGGATCTTTTGCTCTTATTGCTTTCTTTTGTAAAAATCTCAAGTGTGCTTCAAGACCAAGAGTTCTTCAAGAATCGTCACGCTTTTCTTCTTCTTCTCTATCAATGGCTTCAAGTAGGTTCTATTTTTCAAGAAAACTCCATGTAGAAGATTGGATGGTTCGAAAAGGTTCTTTGCTTTTTTTTTCTTTTGTTTCTTTCTCTTTTGTTTTTCACGTGTTTTTTTCTTTTTACACACGTTTTTTTTTTCTCGTGCTTTTTCTTTCTTTTTTTTTGCACTTCTTTTTCTTTTTGTGGGCTGTACGGACAGATCCGTACGGCCACGTGGCCTGTGGGCCAGTCCCATTTTTTTTGTTTCCTTTTTTTTGCTGTATATTTTCTTTTTTTATCTTTTTCTTTTTTTTGAGAAGGTTTCTTTTTTTTTGTTTGCTCACCATGATAATGCGTTTTTATTCAAATCTACATGTTCATGCAATTTTTTTTATGCATGATATTTTGTATTGGGAGCATCATGTGATAACATACCTGAAAATCTTTGCAAATTTTCGGAATTTGGACCTCGCAGCGATGTTGAGCCCTCTTGATTTGCAGAGATTTTTGAGGCTTTGAAAGTTTGGAGTTTTGGAGTTCGTAGCGATGTTGAGCCCATCTTCAAGCTTTCTATTTCTTTTGGGGTATTTCCCTTTTCTTCGGAATTGCCCCGAAATCATGCCAAAATTTCGTCAAATTTTTTTCTTAGCGAAATTATGTCATTTTGATGATGATCTTTTTTTTTCCAACATTTGTAGGTGGTTCCTCTAGAACAAACAAGGGTAAAGAGCCTGTTACAAGCGTACCTCGGCGATCCGCCAGATCTTCCAATGCGGCCGTTCAGCAGGCCTGGGAGAAGGTCCAGTATGTTGAGAGAAACTTGGAAGAGTGTGACTCCCTCAACAGATATGAGATTAGGCAACGACTAATCGCTCTCAAGAGTGAGGAGTTCTATCAGATCAAGGTAAGCAACCGTCCTTGGGTTATGAACGATCAGAGGGTGTTGCCCAAGCCTACCTTCTTCTTTGGTGATGCAGTCCCTGACAAACCTTCTTCTTTGGTGATGCAGTCCCTGACAACATGACCTACCAGAGAAAATGTTTTTAGTTCTCTTACACAGCTGATGGTGAGGAAAGAACTGTTGAAACCCGGTCGACTTTTGATCGTACTATCTCGATCATGAGCCTTTCTCCCACGTGCTCTAAGACGGAAGATCCTCTAAGCTGGGTTAAAAGGACCAACGTGATCAAGACCGGGGTTTTTGTTGGCAGTCCTTCCAGATATGCGGAGAAGTCGCCTGCCCATATGGACATGTTGATGCCGGCCAGCGGCCAGTTTGTCACGAATGGTGAGATTGATTTTTCTTTGAAGGAGTTGAGCGCCATTACTGGGTTGCCTATCCTTGGCAAACTCTACGAGGAGTTTATGCCGATCGACAGCGTCCTGGAGGAGCAGTCAGAGGAGTTCAGGCTCCTGTAATTTCAGCTTGTCGCCTTTTATGATTTTTTGAAGGAGAAGGAGGGCTCGAAAGTCAGGTCCAGCAGTTGGAAGAGTTTTGGCACTTCATTTCCCAACTTCTTTGACAGTAGGGAATCTTCTGATAGCACGACCCGGGAAACCAAGGCTAAGGATCTGGGTTCGAAGACTTCTGCTATGCAAGAAGAGTTGAGGGGTTTCTTCGCGAGTACAGATGCCATTTGCTCTGACATTGTACTGCGGAGAGATCTCGCTATTTACCTCACTTATTGGCTAGGTGAGGCTGTTTTTGTTGGAGGAGAAAGAACGCACATCAGGTAGCACATCAGATAGCGTTTGGAGAGCGGCTTGCTTTGGTGCCTGCTCTTTACTCCTACTTGTGTACCGAACTGCAGGCTGCTGGTTTCTTGGTTCGGCTTGGGCTACCTATGAATAGGGTATTTTCAGCCCATATCTTTTATTCGTGGTTTGTATACCACGGTCCTGGCTTCCACCGGCTGGGTGCTGCACATGATGATGATCCTCTGATGATTCGATTGGCTAAGGGTAAAGCCGTCTTCGAATCACTTTTGTTTGCCCGCATGAGGATCCGACGGTTCAGGGACGTCGAGATGGGGCAGTCTTCAGTGAAGTTTTCTTCGGAGTTGTGGAAGAAGGCTTTTGATTTTGGTGCCTCCGTGACTCTACCAGAGCAGGGTCGGGAAGACAATACTCCTTGACAAATGCAGAGAAGGAGTGGCATTTTATCATATGAATCGGCACAATGGTGTACCATAGACATCTTTTCGTCGACATCCCGCCGTATGTACCTTCTAGCTTTGCGCTGCAGTTTGGCTTTTCTCAAGGCTTTGTTGGAGCGCCTTTGAGTATGGTGAAGCGCTTTGGAGGTTTGCAGGATGGGAGAAATGGATGGGCTTTCTATAGTGCTGAAGACACTACTGCCATGAGCAGTCGACTTTCCGAACTGCCGGCTTCGCGAAGTGGTTCGCGGAGAGCTTTCTGGCATATCGGGGGCTTTCCAAGAAGGAGCTTGACGTAAAGCTGTCTTCCAGAAAAAAGCATTGTAAAGTCGGATGGCGTCCAGCGAGAGAAAGTTTTGGTCTTTCTTTCCGGAGAGAAGCACAAGATAGGCTTTCTCGGTGATCAGGGGCGTCATCGTTTATGAAGCTGTCCGGGAAGTACCTGATGAGGCTTTAGAGTATCTAGAACAGGAGGAAGCTGAACTTGATGCTTGGATGCAATCGGCACAGAAGCAAGGTTCCGTGGAGTCTAATGGCAAGAGTAGACCATCCAGTGAGGAGCCAAGTGAGAAACCTAACTCTTGACAGTGGGGTAGGTTCTTCTAGGAAGCGAGCCCGCAGAAGCAAGAGGAAGAGGAGTCAGCATCGCAGAAAGGGGCAACACGAAGACTCTCCTGATATGGAAGTCCTTTTTATTATCAATGAGGAGATGCCAGAGAATGCTGACGAGCCTCCGTAAAAGAGGAGTCGAGAAGAAGAGATGGTCGGTGAAGGTATATTTTTCCTCTTTCTCTTTCCATTTCTTTTCATGGATTTTTCCATGTTCTAATTTGCCTTCTACTTCTGCTTTTCATTTTCTTGTTTTAGCAGAGAGAAGAAGACTTGGCGCTGCCTGAGGTTCTGACCGATGAGGCGGTGACAGATCCTGCTGTGGCACCTGAAGAAGAACCGAGGGATTCTGGAGTGAATCCAGAATCTCCAATTGGTATAACTTTTTTTGCTTTTCTTTTTGTCTGTGACTTGATTTGCTAACATTTTTCTTGTCAGCTGACTTGCCATAGGATTCTGATGACTTTGAGCCATCAATGGATGCAAATGTTGACGATGCTTCCGATGAGTTCATGGAGGAAGAGAGTGTTCCGCCAGTCGTCGAATGAGGTATTTTGTAGTAACAGCCATGATGATGATTTTTTAACAGGATCATATTTATACCTTTTTGTACTTAATTGGTAGGTTATGAAATGACAGAAGAGAGTCCATCGCTTTCTTCAGAACCAGAGCAAGGGGTGCCAGAGGTTGATCCGGAGGTAGGAACTTCTACAGCCAGTTTTGACACGGTAGAGGCGAGACCTCATGATGAGATTCGTTCCCCTGTGGCTCCAATTAGAAAAAGTTCTTTTTTTACTCTTCCAATGGGGCATGACATGAGCAGCCGACCGACGGAGCGGGGCGAATCTTCATCTGGGCCATCTCTTCTATTTACGAAGAAGGTGCTGGCACGGGTTTTGAGTTCTAGGATCGAGACTCTCCTTTCTGGACACCTGGATGGAGGATTTGGCATGATCCAGCATGTGCAGGATATTCTCGGTGATGCCGAAGAGGCTGGTCTGGACGTCACAGGTGCCAGGGCGATCATTGATAGGATCATTGCACTGGGTGAAAAGTGGTTTGAGACCATGGCTTTTCATGACGGTGACTTCTTCAGGGAGATGTTCCAGGATCCTGCTAATAAGGCTCAATCTGACTTAGATGAGACTACACAGAGCAGGAAGCAGTTTGTCCGGAAAAGGAACTTAGAAGAGTTAGCCATCATCGGTTTGAGGCACGACATTACCATCCTTGATAGGGAGGTCGCCGAGGCTAGGCAACGCCTTGAGCATTTGGAGGCGCAAGTCAAGGCCAAGTAGGCTGCGATAACAGAGGCTCGCGACAGGGAGAGAGCTCTTATTCGCCAGGTTGTAGATGCCAATCGAGTTCTCAAAAAGATGACTCAAGAGAACAAACGACAGTGAGCTGCTTGGGATAAGCTTCCCAGTGTTGAAGAAGGGTTACGACATTCTCCAGCATCTCATGGAAACTTCCTGAAGAAGCGTGCCTTGGAAACTCTGACGACTGAGGCCAAAACTTTACTCGAGGAGCTGAAACTTTTGCTGGAGGCCATTTTGGCTGAGCTCCTGGTTTCTCATTATTTGTAACAGAAACTCTTCTTCTCTTTTTTGGTACCACATGTATTTTTTGGTACTTTTTTTTAGTGCTTAGGAACACCTTTTTTTTTTTTTGTATTCCCTACTTTCACTTAAATCTTGTTTTTGTGATGAAACCAATTGCTAAATGGGAATGATAGTTTTTTGAAAACTTGATCAAAAGCTTGTCATTTTGTGAAAATCTTTTGTCAAATGATTATTTTGGCATGGGAGCCAGATTTATCTTGTGGCATGGAGCCAGATTTATCTTGTGGCATGAGAGCCAATTTTGGGTTTATGGCATGAGAACCAAAATTTTGTTTTTGGTGCAAAGGCCAAGGTTTGTTTGTTGGCGTGAGAGCCGATTTTGTGGCATTGAGAGCCAGTTTGTGGCATTTATAGCTCGTTTGTGACATTGATAGCCGAGTTTTGTGGCATTGATAGCCGATTTTTTTTTTAAAAGAAACTAAGTTTTGGTTTGTTGGCATGAAAGCCAGGTTTTTTTTTTGTGGCATTGATAGCCGGTTTTGGTGGCGTTTATAGCCGGTTTTGGTGGCATTTATAGCCGATTTTGGCTAGGAAGCTAGGTTTTTGGTTTTCAAAAATGCAAGTATCGATTAAAAGTCGCCTCATTGCTGAATGTTCTTGCAAGTAACGATGGAATGTCGCATCCTTGCTCATTCGGTTGCGAGTATCGATGGAATGTCACTTCCTTGCTTTTCAAAAATTTTGTTTTGCGGGTATTGACTTGATGTCGTTTCCCCTCGATTCTTGAAATTTGCAGTTTTTTCGAACCTTTTTGGGTTGTGGATATCAACTGAAATGTTGCGTCTCCACGATTTTAGATTTTTTCGAACCTTTGATATTTTGGGTTGTGGATATCAAATAAAATGTTGTGTCTCCATTGTTTTAGGTTTTTTCGAACCTTTGAAATTTGGATTGTGGATGGCAACTGAAACGTTGCATCTCCACGATTTTTTGATTTTTCAAGTATCGACGAAATGTCGCTTCCTTATGATTTTGGAAGTGTCGAGCGTGGTTCGCGTTCTTCTGATTTGTGCGAGTATCGACTAAGTGTCGCTTCCTTACGGTTTTTGGAAAACCATTTTTTTGTTTTAAAGACACGAGGGTCATAAATTTTGACCTAAAACCTTTTTGGTGGTAAAAGGAAGGGTGGACTAGGGTGGAAATCCTTGACTCCGGGTTTTTGTTTCTTACCATGAATTTTGGGTTCAAGGATTGAAGATTTTGGTCAAGTCAGGGAGAGGCTCCTAAACTTGGATTTTTTGAACAATGAAACGATGAAAGTGAGCATTGTTTGAATTTCTTGAAATTTCAACATTTGATATGAAATTCTAAAATGAGTGGGTTTGACGAGCGAGTACCTGGAAATAGGCTTTGGCCGTACAGGCATTGGTCTTACCCAGTTGGTAAGTCTTCATGGGTAGTACCACTTTAAGAACTTGCCGTTGATAGGCAGCATACATCTGTCACCCTCCAAGTTTAGGAGAGCGTATGCGCCTTTGGAGAAAACCTTGTCGATGATGTAGGGTCCCTCCCATTTTGGCTCAAATTTGCCTTTGGACTTGTGAACGAAGACCATTGGTCTTTTTACCGTAAGAACCAAGTCACCCTTTTTGCTGGCACGTTGCCTGACCTTCTTGTCAAAAGATCCTGTCAAATGTGCTTCATAAAGTTCGATGCTTTGTCGAGCTTCTAGCCGTCACTCGTCGAGATTGTCCAACTGATGAAGTCGTAATTTGACATTGCTTTCTTGAGTCATGTCATTTTGCAAAGATACCCTCAAGGAAGGAATTTGTATTTCCAAGGCTATGACAGCTTCGCATCCATAGACCAAGGAGAATGGTGTGCTATGGGTTGGTCGTCCAAAGGTGGTAGGATAGGCCCACAAAGCTTCAAACAGTTTGTCGCTCCAGTATCTTTTGTGACTAGAGACCATTTTCTTGAGGATTTTGTAGAGTGTCTTGTTGAAGGCTTCTGCTAATCCGTTTGCTGCCGGATTGTGTGGAGTCGAAGGACAGCTTTGGATTTTGTATTTGTCACAGAACCTGTAGAATCGATGATCCCGGAATTGTGGTCTGTTATCATGGACGAATCTTTTAGGTATGCCAAAACAACAAACGATGTTGGTGCGCAGGAACTGAAGGACTGATGATGTCTTCATTTCGTTGAGCGCAAATGCTTCTGGCCACTTGGAGAAATAATCCATAGCGGCGAAGATGAAGTGATGACCTTTGCTTGAGGGGGAGAAATAGGACCTATGATGTCTATATCCAAGGCTTCCAAAGGCCATGAGATCGCCGTAGGATGCAGCCATTCTGAAGGCATGTGAACATAATCTCCATGAACTTGGCATTGTTGGCAGCGCTTAGCAAATTGCATTGCGTCAGCTACCATGGTAGGCCAATAATAGCCTAACCTTATTATCTGATCGTAGAGCTTGGGACCAGCCTGATGGGCTCCACAAAGACCAGCATGAACTTCTTTGAGTATTTCTTCAGCCTCTTGTTGTGACAAGCAGCTTAGAAGAACTCCGTTGAAGGATTTCCTTCAGAGGATTTTTGAAGATATATCCAAATGAAAGCTCGGGGCTCGCCTTTGAACATTTACCCGTTCTTTTGGATCTTCAGGTAGGATTTAGAACATAGTGTAATCAATGAACGGATCCTTCCAGTCGCCGATTGAAGGTCTAAGGATAGAGATCCGACTTCCAACCACTCGGTTGTTGGAAATAGGGTGGGCCTCTAGGATAGGTTTCAAAAACTTTTGACCCACTTGACGCAGGGATCAATTATCCAGAAGGCTATAAAACCCAATCCAAGATCCATGTCCTCAATCTCAGCCATCATGATCAGTAAATCCAATCTATCTAGAAGATAGAAACAGTAACTAACAAGCATCCATAATAATCTACAACATACAAGGAAGTGGATTATACCTTTGGAGCTCGGTTGTGCTCTAATGGAGAAGTTGCGTCTTTCTTTGATGATGAAACGCTTTCACTAACCAAATAGGGATCTCCAAGACCTCTTGATCTTCCACGCTATGACCCGTATCAGATTCTCCTTTTTCTCAAGAAGATGGTGGGATCTCCAAGAGAAAACTACTAGGAACTCTAGGGAGGAACTAGAAAGAGAACTAGAAGACGGAGAGGAGAAAGACCATGTGCAACTCTTGCACAAGGGGACCTTGGGCGTGAATCCCAATGTATGGAGCAAGCATGGACGTCCAAGGCCTCCTCTCCTCTTATTTATAGCTTTTGCAAGTTGCCTCCTCTTTACTAATTACAATAGAAGTCTTACTTCCATTAATTAGTAACTTACCATATCATAATTAGAAGTAAAATTCAAATATGATTAGTAACTTTCCAATTCCTTTCTAATTAAAATAGAAGTCTCACTTCTACTAAAATTAGTAAGTCTACTATTACCACTATTAGAAGTCTCACTTCAAATAGAAATAGTAACTTTCCTTTTAGAGTTCAACTAGAATTAGATACTTTCTAATAATTGGGCTAGGGTGGGGACCACTAGGGATTCCTTAGAAAGCTGGCTCCAACTGGGACTCGCGACCCCACATCTCATGTGTAATCCGGGCCCTCAGTTAATTGCAATTAACTCCACTATATAAATGCAATTGAACTCCAGTCTTAGGAATATTACATAGAAGACCCTAAACTTCCACATTACCACAAGTAGATGTTAGGAATTTTGTGTATTGCAATTTGATGGATGCATATCATTTTAATCATCATTTGATTTCTCACACTTGCATTATTTTAGAAAACATTGAAATCTTATTTTATCCATGCATTGTTTTTAAAATATGGTAAAACTCATGTTTTATGCATGAATTGGTTTTAATTTTGGATGCAATTGATTTTGTAAAAGGAATTTCAAAATTCAAGCTTAGCCTAAGTTTTAAAGTTTCAAATGATTTGTGGCTTTTTATGATTCATGATTTTAAAAAATACTTAGATTGATTTAAATCATGTTTCAAGCTTGATTTAATGGCCCCAACAAGTCCCACATCAAAAATCTTTGAAAATTGCAAAAGTATGCAAAATGGGAAAAGTGGCCCAGGGCCCAGTGTACCCGGTCGACCGGGTACACATCCCGGTCGACCGCGTACACTGCGGGTCGACTGGGCAGAGAGCCGTTTGGCTCTCCAACGGTCATTTTTCTGACCGTTTGGATGGGGTCGACCGGGCCTGTCATGGGGTCGACCGGGGACACGCAGAAACTCTGTTTTCTATGTATAAAAAGGCTTCATTCCCTTTGATAAAGGTTGGAACTTTTGAGGAAACTTGGAGCCTTCTTGGAGGTGTTTGAAGAGAAGATAAAGGGGATGAACCAAGGGGATTAAGAAGGTCATTAAGGAAGCTAAAGCTTGGATCATGAAGTTAAATCTCCAAGTAAGCTTTGCTTAATTTAATCATGTGTTTCATGCTTGGTTTTAAATCTTTGGTAAATGTTTTTTAGCATGATAACTATGATGAAATGAATTCATTACTTCCATTCAATCTTTGATATTAAGTTGTAATGAATTCTTTTCTTTGATTCAAACTTAGTTTAGTTTTAAACTTTGTTAAACATGTTATGTTTAAAACTTTGATTTCTTTATAACATGTTAATTTAACTTGTTTGAATCATCATTGTTGTTTTCAATCTTTTTAAAACCTTTGTTAAATCTTGTTTTTGAAAACAACACTACAAATGCATCACATGTTTAAGCCAAATTAATTTCATACAACTTGTGAGCCTTTATGTTTTAAATCATCAACAAGTTAGTATTTGTTCATGTGATTTGCATTTAAACTTCAATCAATTCTTTCTATGTGCTTTAATCTTTGAATTGCTTTGAGCATATATTCATTGGACTTTACTTTTTAAACTTGATTGAAGTTGTCACACACACACCTCATTAGCATACATCTTTGCACTCATTAGTGTGTTGTGTGAGTTTAGTTTCCACTTTCAAATTAGCCTATTAAAGAGGCATTGTAATTGTGCTTTAATTGTAATCTCTTAGAGTGTTCTTTGGAAGACACTTTCTTTGAGAAATCATTTCTTTGTAAGGTTATTGCTTAGCCATTAAAAGCATATTGATAGGTTGTTGTTTAGCCTAGAAAAACATCATTGTAAGGTTATTGCTAAGCCTTGGAAAGCATACATTGTAGAGGTTATTGCTTAGCCTTTTGAAAAGCATAATAGTGGAAATCCGGTGGGGTGTGAGGAACACAAGCCGGTAGTGGATGTAGGCACGTTGGCTGAACCACTATAAATATTATGTTGTGGTGCATGCTCTTGTGATGATTGTATGTATTTAGCTTCCGCATTGTGCTTGTTATCATCACTAGTGACTAGTTAGTTTATAGAAAATTAAAATTGGTCATAGTTAGTCACTATTAGTAGCTCACCCTATTCACCCCCCCCCCTCTAGGGTTAGGATCCCCAGGACTTTCAATTGGTATCAGAGCCTCGTGCTCTATATTAGGATCAAGTGTTTGGAACTCTTGATTAGGTGTAAAAACCTAGAGTTAAAACCCTAGTGTTGTGCTTCCATGAAAATCATAAGAATGGATTCCACTAGTTTAGACTTTGTAGATTCTTGTGTAGATTCCTCTAGACCCCTCCTTCTTCCATCTATTGGAGATTCTAACATTAAAATTAATGAATCTAAATCTAAATTAAAAGAAGAAGAATATGATGAAAATGAAGCTTATGAGGAATTGTACACATGGTCCTTAGAGCTTTCTAAGAAGAATAAAAGATTAAAAGAAGAATCTAAAAGACTAAACCAAGAATTAGTCTCTTCAAAAGATGAACTTAGAGAAAAAGAAGAATTAATAAATTGTGCAGAATCTAAGTTCATGATCTCTTTGCATAACCTATATAATGCTCAAGATGAATTAAAAGATTTAAAGATAGGTTATGACAATCTTAACAAGGAAAATTCTAAATTAAGAGATCAAAGGCAAGATAAAGACATTAACAATCTTGAATCCAAGTTAACTATCTCTAAAGAAAATTTATCTAATGCTCAAAATGAACTAAATGAGATTAAGATAAATTGTAATGAGCTTAAAAATGAAACTTTAAATCTAAGAGATACTTTAAAAAGACAAGATGAAAACATTGTCCATTTAAAATCCAAGTTGACTATTTCCAATGAAAACTTGTCTAATGCTCAAAGTAATTTAAAAACTCTAGAACTTGGATCTAATGTTGTTAATGAACTTAAATTTGAATTAAAACTTGCCCATGAAGAGCTAAACAAATTTAAGGGAATTGAACTTGAACTAACAAAAGTTAAAAGTGAAAATTCAACCCTTAAAACCAAAGTCACTCAACTTGAAACATACAAACAAAAGTATGAGTGCAAATTTACCCAAAGTGAAGAAAGATTGGAAAAGTTATTTAAATTGGGTAAATCAAAAGGAGATAGGACGGGTCTTGGATTTGATAGGAATACCTCATATGACCCTAAATTCACCAACACTTTTGTGAAAGGTGAGTCCTCATTCTCTAGCACTCACACTTCTTTGCCCATGTCTAAATGTAATTATTGTGGCATTGAAGGACATTTTAGGTTTGAGTGCAAACAAAGAAGAAGCAATGTGTCTAAATCCATATTTGAACCAAAGAAAGGTAAATCAAATTCTATGATGGATAAGACACCAAAAACCAAGGAGAACTCCATGAAGCTTAAACAAGTAAAATCAATTAAGAAGGAGTCTCCTAAAATAGATTCTAAAAAGATTAAACAAGTTAAATCAAGTTTAAAAGAATCTATAAATAAAAAGGTTCTCAACCTACCTCCCTTAACTCAACAAATGAAAGAACTTTTGAAGAAAGTTGCAAAGATAAATTTGAAATTCAAAAGTCAATTAAAGGGAGGAGATAAGAAGAAAAGAAAAATGGTTCAAACCCCAAAGAAGCAAACTCACCAAAAGACTAATCACCAATCTAAGCTAAACTTAGTTAAATCTATATCTCATGGTGATAAGTCTAAGTTAATAATTTATCAAGTTAAATCTCCTAGAGTTGGTGAGAAGTTTAAGTTAGACCTCAAAGTTCATCCATCCCAAGACCTTAGGTGGATTCCCAAAGTTAGACAAATAGACAAACCTTAGGGCCTTGGACCTCATTGACCAACCTAACCTCAATAGTTAAATCTTTTTGTTGGTCATGATTGCATTTGCATTTTATGTTCTTTCTTAGTTACATTTTTTAAAATGCATTTGTTTCTTTATGATCATTTGATTTTGTCTTCATGTACTTCCCTAAGTCACATATCATGGTTTTCAAAATCATTTGATTGTATTTCTCACATGTTAGATTTGCTTTTTATAGTCACATCTTGTTTGCATTTCTACATGTTCAATTGATTATGGGTTCAAAGCTTTCATAGCTAGATCTTTCATAATCGATTGATGTTGCAATATCATTTGTTTGTATGTCTTAGTTAGATTATTCTGAAAAACAAATGACTTAAATCAATTTAATTTTTCCATGAATTTTTAAGTTATACTTTCACATGGAAAATTACTTTGAAAAGAACAACTTGTATGTTTTCCAATTAAGTTATATCTTTTAAAATGCAAGTTGAATGGTTTTTAAATCAAATTGTATGATTCTTGGTAGTGATATTGCTTAGAATACAATTTGATGTTTGATAAGGTGCTTTCTTTATTTTCATATACATTATGCCCATTGTTAGATTTTGTTTATGATTTGAAGATTGCATGAATGGAAATGCTTTAAAACTTTTTGTTGTATTCATCAAAGCATGTTCCATGTTTTCATTTCCTTATGCTTTTGCTTATGTCATCCTTTAATGGAAATGAATGTTGTGATAGACTATTTGCATGTTTGCTCTTTTAGTTACATTCTTTATGCAAATGTTTTATCTGTTCCATGTATGGTTGTGTTCTTTAATTAATTTTTTTGTAACCATACTAGAACCCAAATCCATCCTTTATGCTTTCTAGTCATTTTTGTGAAATGGATGGTTATGATGTTTGATTCATGTGTATTTGTCATACTTATACATGTTTCAACCTCATAGTAGTGTTTGATCATATGAACCTCTTTGAAATTCATTTCTTGAATTACATAGTTATATCTCTTGAATGATGGATTTCTTAGATGTTGTATTCATATGGTTGACACTTTGGAAATTGCATATTCTTATAAGTCATATATTTTCAAAATGCAATTTCTCATGTTCATCACTATGCTCAATAGTTATATCATTAAAGTGATGAATATTCATTTATGTTGCTTGATGGAATCTTGTGTTTGTCACATGCTTGCTCTCAAACATGTTCCATATTCAATTGGTAATCAAATGATATCATTTTCAATTAGTATAACTTCCAATTGATGTTATATATTTGTGATAAACCTTGTGCACATTGGATTAAACTTGATAGTAATATGTCTTTGTTCCATGTCACATTCCATTAGCTTCATAAATGGTCATGTTTGCCACCTCTCTTGCTTATTTGGTTAAATCTCGTGACCACCATGTTTATGTGTTAATAATCTTGGTTGGTTAATGATTGAGGTAGGCATCATGGTTTGAATTTCATTTCACTCATCTTACACTTGATAGTCATATTTTATGATTGAGTGAAATGATTTCAAAATTTACATAGCATATGATTTTCATAGTTATATTATTTGATGCTATGTTTAGTAAACCCCTTATCATCATGGATAGCTCTAACTTGGATTAATCCTTCTAGTTACATTCCTTAAGTCCATTTTTGAGTGATTGAGCTAATAAGTCATACTCTTAAATCTCAATTGATATGGTTCTTATTTCAATTGGTATCCATGATAGATTAACCTTTTGACCTTGCTCTTCAACTTTCCTTAAGCTTATAGGTCAATTGGTTTCTCTCCAATTTGGTAATTTGATTATTGAGCCTTATAGTTAATCATTATCAATTGGTATCTAATCCTTCCCTTGAAGTTATCCCTCAATTGGTTAAACCATCTTCTTCTTGCATCTAATAGTTATATTCTTGTCAAAAGTATGACAAAGAAGATTATGGATTGAGGGGGAGTAAACCTTCTAAGGAAGCATTAGAGATGATCAAATTCACCATTGCTATTCCCTTATAACTTACTCACATGCATAATAGCCTGTTAAGTATTTCATTTTCGATTTCATTTGTTAACAGGTGCTACTAAAGGTATTTTCCTTGTTTCATGTGTGTAGGTACCTTTCTTCAATTGCTACCTTTGCAATTTAATGGCAAAGGGGGAGAAAGGATTAAGGGGGAGAAAATGCTCTAGCTACCCAAAAAGGGAGAAAGATCAAAGGGGGAGAGAGCATTCAATGGCAAAGGGAGAGAAAGACCAAGGAGAGAGAGTGCTTGGTCTAAGGAAGAGAGAAGATAAAAGAAAGAAAGCTTGGAGCTAAGGACAAGAAGAATGAAGATCAAAAGAGCTAAAGCCCAAGCTAAGTGAAGGAGCATCCGAAGATTTCAAGCAGTGTCAAGCCAAGGAGCTGAAGACTTAGTGTGAGGTTTAGTGTTAAGTTAAGGTTTGCCATCAAATTGCAAAGGGGGAGATTGTTAGGAATTTTGTGTATTGCAATTTGATGGATGCATATCATTTTAATCATCATTTGATTTCTCACACTTGCATTATTTTAGAAAACATTGAAATCTTATTTTATCCATGCATTGTTTTTAAAATATGGTAAAACTCATGTTTTATGCATGAATTGGTTTTAATTTTGGATGCAATTGATTTTGTAAAAGGAATTTCAAAATTCAAGCTTAGCCTAAGTTTTAAAGTTTCAAATGATTTGTGGCTTTTTATGATTCATGATTTTAAAAAATACTTAGATTGATTTAAATCATGTTTCAAGCTTGATTTAATGGCCCCAACAAGTCCCACATCAAAAATCTTTGAAAATTGCAAAAGTATGCAAAATGGGAAAAGTGGCCCAGGGCCCAGTGTACCCGGTCGACCGGGTACACATCCCGGTCGACCGCGTACACTGCGGGTCGACTGGGCAGAGAGCCGTTTGGCTCTCCAACGGTCATTTTTCTGACCGTTTGGATGGGGTCGACTGGGCCTGTCATGGGGTCGACCGGGGACACGCAGAAACTCTGTTTTCTGTGTATAAAAAGGCTTCATTCCCTTTGATAAAGGTTGGAACTTTTGAGGAAACTTGGAGCCTTCTTGGAGGTGTTTGAAGAGAAGATAAAGGGGATGAACCAAGGGGATTAAGAAGGTCATTAAGGAAGCTAAAGCTTGGATCATGAAGTTAAATCTCCAAGTAAGCTTTGCTTAATTTAATCATGTGTTTCATGCTTGGTTTTAAATCTTTGGTAAATGTTTTTAGCATGATAACTATGATGAAATGAATTCATTACTTCCATTCAATCTTTGATATTAAGTTGTAATGAATTCTTTTCTTTGATTCAAACTTAGTTTAGTTTTAAACTTTGTTAAACATGTTATGTTTAAAACTTTGATTTCTTTATAACATGTTAATTTAACTTGTTTGAATCATCATTGTTGTTTTCAATCTTTTTAAAACCTTTGTTAAATCTTGTTTTTGAAAACAACACTACAAATGCATCACATGTTTAAGCCAAATTAATTTCATACAACTTGTGAGCCTTTATGTTTTAAATCATCAACAAGTTAGTATTTGTTCATGTGATTTGCATTTAAACTTCAATCAATTCTTTCTATGTTCTTTAATCTTTGAATTGCTTTGAGCATATATTCATTGGACTTTACTTTTTAAACTTGATTGAAGTTGTCACACACACACCTCATTAGCATACATCTTTGCACTCATTAGTGTGTTGTGTGAGTTTAGTTTCCACTTTCAAATTAGCCTATTAAAGAGGCATTGTAATTGTGCTTTAATTGTAATCTCTTAGAGTGTTCTTTGGAAGACACTTTCTTTGAGAAATCATTTCTTTGTAAGGTTATTGCTTAGCCATTAAAAGCATATTGATAGGTTGTTGTTTAGCCTAGAAAAACATCATTGTAAGGTTATTGCTAAGCCTTGGAAAGCATACATTGTAGAGGTTATTGCTTAGCCTTTTGAAAAGCATAATAGTGGAAATCCGGTGGGGTGTGAGGAACACAAGCCGGTAGTGGATGTAGGCACGTTGGCTGAACCACTATAAATATTATGTTGTGGTGCATGCTCTTGTGATGATTGTATGTATTTAGCTTCCGCATTGTGCTTGTTATCATCACTAGTGACTAGTTAGTTTATAGAAAATTAAAATTGGTCATAGTTAGTCACTATTAGTAGCTCACCCTATTCACCTCTAGGGTTAGGATCCCCAGGACTTTCAGTAGACCCCTCTATCAATATCCATAGATTAATTGGACCTGTCTTCCAAACTAGATCCATATCTTATTATCCTTGAGCCCCAATTAATTATAATGATCATAGGTACCTTTCCAATTAACTCTTAATCGGAATGGGTGCGCACTTACCAATGATAAATCCATTAATTGGCACAAGGGGATATTAGTAGAGATAGATTCCATCTTGACCATTGAATGTTCCCACAACTCTACTACCATGTACCCAAATCACCGAGGTGTTGACCTACAGTTGGCCTCACTCATTGGTGACTCAAAGCAAATGAATAGATAGAAACTTGAGTTCATTAATGTCTCAGGATTGAGAGCCTATTGCTAGGGAATTATGAGAGCAGACCTTAAAATGAAGACAGTGTTTATAAGGTGCTTCTCATGGTCCTTCAATACATACAATGTACCGGCACTATGATCCAGAATCTTCCATTCTGATGATCGAGACAAATCACATTATCTCATAGTGATCAAAGTGCTGCAACCTTGTCAGTATGAGATGTCCAGTCTCATCACTGATTGTCAAGACATTTTAAGTATAAGATTTGCCACACATGTCTCCTATATGTGGATCTCATCCATACACATGTGTTACATCTAATATACTTGTGGACCCCGGTTCATCTCATGAACCATCATGTCATTCGTATTGGTTAGGTGCAGGTATATAATAAATCACCATTCATCTCATGAAAGGAAAGCATGAATATACTGATAAATAAAGAAATTAATCAATTTAAAATATCATCTACTGGATTGAGTCCATAAAACTAACAATCTCCCACTTGGGCTCAATGCCAGTTAGAGTTGCATCTCATGCACATCCCTTTTATATATAGCTCAAAGACTTTGGTAGTCAAAAGCTTGGTAAAGGAATCTCCTAGATTGTCTGCAGAGTCTATCTTGGTGATCGTACATCACTTCTCTGCACAATCTATCTGACCATGTATAACTTCCTCTGTACATGCTTTTTGGCTCTTGAGTTATTTGGACTTAGCGACTGCCTTGCTGTTATCACAGTAAACTGTGAGCGGCTGTCCTGCCAAAAATACCACTCCAAGTTCCATAAGGAATCTTTTTAGCCAATCTGCTACCTTAGCTACTTCTCAAGTTGCTACAACATAAGCACATACCCAGAAGTTGATTTCCTGGAATCCTGATCTGACTAGAAGTCAGTATCTATGTAACCGACTGGAATCAACTCATCACTGCTATAACTCAACATGTGATCTCTAGTTCTTCTCAAGTATTCGAGAACACATCTTACAGCGTTCAATGATAAAGACCTGGGCTAGACTTATATCTGCTGACTAGGCATACTGCGTGACAGATATCCGGTCTAGTATAAAGCATAGCTTACCGTACCAGAACCTTATCTATGTACACATCATTGGGATAAGCCTATCATCCTATTTTTCCGGTCTTAATGGAAATTTATCCCTAGGATGTACCTGGCTTCTCCAAAGTCCTTTATTATCAAAACTCTTAGCCAACCAAAACTTTTACTGTTGACGATATCCCTATGTCACTCCATGGGAGAAGGATGTTGTCGACATATAATACGAGAAAAACTATCATGCCTTCTTGACATTTCATGTACACACATGACTTATCCGGATACTGACAAAAATCAAGTGACTTGATTTCCTTGTCAAAACGGATGTTCCTGTTTCGGGATACTTGCTTTAATCCATAAATGGACTTATGCAGCCTGCAAACTCTTTGCACTTGGTTATCAGCTATAAAACCGTCTGCCTGCATCATATAGATGTCTTCCTCAAGATTGCCGTCATGAGACGCTGCCTTGACATCTATTTGCCAAATCTCGTCACCGAGATTAACCGCAATGGATAAGAGTATCCGGATGGAACTCTTCCATCTGGCTCTCCTTTTCTCTTGTAGACTCACTTGCACCAAAAAGATTTGCTATTGGCAGGCAAGTCCACAAGTATCCAGACCTGATTAGAGTGCAAAGACTTCACCTCAGCTTTCATTGTTGGAAATAGGGTGGGCCTTTAGGATAGGTTTCAAAAACTTTTGACCCACTTGATGCAGGGATCAACTATCCACAAGGCTATAAAACCCAATCCAAGATCCATGTCCTCAATCTCAGTCATCATGATCAGTAAATACAATCTATCTAGAAGATAGAAACAACAACTAACAAGCATCCATAATAATCTACAACATACAAGGAAGTGGATTATACCTTTGGAGCTCGGTTGTGCTCTAATGGAGAAGTTGCGTCTTTCTTTGATGATGAAACGCTTTGTTGACACCAAAAATGTCACTTTGCCTCTTCAAGATCCAAAGGGCTACATGAAGTCGCAACCTGCCATAAATAGGCAATGCTACTTCCAAAAAATCAAATCTTGTCAGAATCAAACAAAAAACTGCAAGATCTTTCAAGACAGCCAAAAGAGGAGTACACAAGAAGTTTCGGGCCATTTCAAAATCATTTGGCCTAACTTTGCTTCTCCGACAGCTGAAAAAGGAGCTCCCGGCGGTGAAAGCATCGGAGACACCAAATCTTCGATCAGAGCCGATGGATGGTCTCAAAATACATCCAAAAGGCTCCACGTCAAGTTCCGAGTCAAACCGACAACGTTTGACCCTACATCAACCCTCGACCAGCTAAATCAAGCCTCTCGGCGGCGAGAACCACCGAGGCCATTACTCATCAGATAGAGCACATGGACGGCTTCAAAATGCCTATAAAGGGCTACACGTCAAATTTCAGGTCATTTCGACAACATTTGACCATAGTTTGACGCTCGGAAGCCAAATCAGGCCTCTCGGCGGCAAAGCTCTCCGGGACCATGGTTTCCAAGACAGAGCCTATGGATCATCTTAAAATGACTCCAATAGGTTCCCTGTCAAATTTCAAGTCAATCGGACATCGATTGACCGCACATCAAACCGCAACATCTTCATCGCGACAAAAGCAAGTCTACTGGTAATAGGACCCCAAACGGCTTCAACAAAAGCCTATGGTTGGTCTTATTTATTGCTCAAGAGGCTTCACACCAAATTTCAGGTCATTCCGACATCGTTTGACCCAGTTTCAGCTTCTGACGGAAAATCGGCAGCTCTGCGTGACAAAGTCTTCGGCTTTCTCAGGAAATTGGAAACTTTGCAAAATAAAATGCAACGATTCTCATCAGGTTTCCTTCAAAGAAATCAGGCCAATAAATGGTCAAAATGTCAAGGAAAAATACAGAAGAAAAAAGAATCGAAAAACAGGAAAAACGGACACAAAACGGGACACAAAGGGGGGAAAACCCCCCCAAGGTCGCCGGCGACCTTGGAGCCCGGGGTCGCCGGGAAGGCCCCGGAAACCCCGGTTTTCGCCGTTTTTTCGCGATTCGAAGAGCCCAGCCTCTGGTACTTTCCAAAATTCATGCTTTTGAGACACCAAGTCCTCTGACATCCGTCCAAAACACGGGTCAATCATCAAGAGTATCGAAGACAACATTGATCGCCACCCGGTCAACCAAAAAAAGTGTGCTTTCTACCCGACCGATCGAGAAATCGACAGGACAGATGGCACCGACCCGCTGTTGACAACCAACACCTGAAGTTACATGGTCATCCGATGTCGATCTACATGAAGATCCATCGATGATCATCACCAGAAGAATCCCAAAAGACGTGGCACGGCCCGCGACTCTTCAACTGCTCGGCGACCACTTAATGCGATTAATTGACTAGCTTTATTACAGTCATTAATCCATTTCTTTGGACGGCCCAATCAGAAGCAAGCATCCGGGAGTTACAAGTCAAGAGATTCATGGCATTTAACCCATGAAACTCCTCCCATCATGGCGATTAAAGGCGATTAAATGCCCTCAATCTCCTCCGGCCAATCAGAAGCCAAGAAAAAGGAGTTACAAAATAAAGAATTCAATTTTGTAACTCCTCCCTTTATGTAGCTTTATGACAATCAAGGCTCATAAACCCTCCTAAATGGCTACCTAAAAGCCTATAAATAGGAGAGCTCTCCAAGAAGAAAGGACAGCACACAGACAGACATCAAAAGAAAGAAAACGAATCACAGACAGAAGCACAGAAATTCAGAGAAGGAAAAGAGAGAAAAATCTGCGGAAGTTCTACACCGGCCACCGCTACAAGGTGACAAAAGTCCCTTGGGGGTACCCCCCCCCCAAGGTCCTTGCCTTCTCCTCCTGCCTCCAATGGCTTAGATGTGGCTTTTCAGCCCGTCTACTCGGCTTTTTATTGGACATAGGACCTCCTTTTGGTCTTTGTCCTCTAAAAACCTGAGGTTATAGCCAAGCCAAGCGAATCAATAGCATCCTCTGTTCTCATCTGCATGGATCATGGCGAAGCCCACATATGGCTTGCGACCGTCAATCTAAACTAGTCCCCCACAATCTCCTGAGAAGTTAGATCCTCCTTTTCTTGCTTTTCATTGTAGTTTGTATTTTTCCAAAATAGACAAAAATCACAACTCTTGTCTTTCATTATTGATAAGAATTGTAAATCGGCTATAAACGCCAAAATCGGCTATAAACGCCAAAAATCGGCTATAAACGCCAAAATCGGCTATAAATGCCAAAAAAATCGCCTTTCACGGCAAACCAAGAAAAATGTCTCTTTTCTTAAATATATGTGCAATGGAAAACTTGAAAGAAGTTGATTTCCTTTTTACTTGCGAAGGTTGATCTCCAGATCACCACTTGCAATTCCAAGTAAAATAGAAAATCTGGCACACCCACACAAAAAAATGTTGATGCACGCCCCTTGCCCCCCTGTCACGAAAAGGTCGGACCAGACGGACTCCCACGCCCGCCGACCTCGGTAGGAACCGGGCAGGAGCGCGGTCCATCAAGCTGGCACACCCGGTGGGACCCGTTTATTTGAGAACACGATGCTAGAAATGAAATATTTGCATATCATATATTTTGCTCTATGCTTATATTTCTTTTCTTGATTCCTTGGCTACTTTATAATTGGTGGCCTATGTTGAATTCCGCATCTAAAAAAAAATGAGATGAGATTTTTTGTTTGGAAATTTCTAATTCTTTGAATTTATTTCCACTCTTTCTCTTTTAAAAAAAAAAAAAAAACAACAAAAAAAAATCAGATTTTTCAGTTTGGATTCAAAATTGAGAAACTTTGATCCTCTCCCTTCTGGGCACTGGCGCTCACGGAAATCGCTGAGACCGTGTTCGGATATGGGATTGGGCCATTGTTTCTCTTCGATGAGTTCATTAAAGATCTAAAAAAAAATATATAAAAAAAAATATATAAATTATTTTTTTTTATTTCTCAATTTGGATTCAAAATTGAGAAACCTTGATCCGTTCCTATCGTTCATCGCGCTCGCAGAAATGTTGAGCCTGTTCGATTAAGGTTTTGGGCCATCGTTTCTCTTCGATGAGTTCATTAAAAATATATATATATATATAAACCAAAAAAAAAAAAAAGACATAGACCACTAAGGTTAAACCAACTGTGTTCTTTGATCATGGTTGATTCAAAGAAAAGCCTTGTCTAGAGTGTGGAGACAGCTTGACTGTTCTAGGCAAGGGTCCTCCAAACGGGTTCATTAAGTAATCCTACCCTTACCTGGGGGCAATTCTATCAATCAAGATTTCATAAGACCGGGTTAGGAGGCCTATGTGTACTCTCTCGTCTTTTAAATAAATAAAAAAAAAATAAAACTTTTTAAAATAAAAAATTTTAAAATAAAAAATAAAAAAAAAAATTTCAAAAAAATATATAAAATCTTAAAAAAAAAAAAGATTTTTTTTTAAAAAAAAGAAGAAAATCTTCAAAATCTTCAAAAAAAAAAAAAAAAAACTTCCGTCATTTTGGGTTTAGATTGGAGAAATCTTGGTCTTCTCCTTTCTGAGCACTGGCACTCGTGGAAATCGCTGAGCCCGTGTTCAGATTGGAGTGCCTTTTGCTCTCTTTGATGAACACGATATTGGCCTTTCAAAAAAAAAAAAAAACTCGTCATTTTTGGATTCAGATCCAGGAAATCATGGTTCATTCCTTTTTGAGCACTGGCGCTCGGAGAAATCGCTGAGCCCGTGTTCAGATCGGAATACCATCTGCTCTCTTTGATGAATCCAATCGTGACCTTTCAAAATAGAGAATCTCATCTCATGGATGCGGTCTCAAAACATTTGTATCTAGCGGTACTAGTACGCCCTTTCAGGGTCTACTGTATTACGACCGGCACATTTGTAACTCCAACTTTATATTCCTCTTACCTCGAGCAAGCTCTGCTTCTCGATAAGTCGAATTTAAGTTCACAAATTGCTTCTAGCAGTCACTGGGATGCCCATTCTGGGCTTACCATACCAGCGATCAGAACAATTGTACCATCTATGGCGTTTTGCCTTCTTCATGTTGCTTGGGTCATCTTCCTCTAGCAATTTGAAAAGACGAAACCATAGAACTTCCCATTTATGATCATTATATTCTTGTGATTACTAATGGATGTAGTCTTGTTTCAGAAATTTTCGAAAACTAACAATGGCAGCATCGCTTACCATTACCTTCGATGAAAACAAGCACCAAATCATGCTTCAACAGAAGCAAACTTAGCGCACCTACAAGCGCCCCATCAGCTGCCGAAGCGTCAACTCCCTCGGCAACTCTCTAAGCTCCGGGTCGACCTCGACTCCCCAGACTATCGTCTTTGGGACGCTGGGACCATTCCCACTTCCCGAGGAACAAACTGCTCCCTCCAAGAAGCAGAAACTCGCCTCTCAACGTGTCACTACCGTGACATCAAAGGCGAGCACCAGAAGGCCTGAAGCCCGTGGCAGCCCCGCGAAGCCTCGACCTGCAAACCACCAGGTCTATCCTAAGACTTGGTCCCCAAGACCTTCACCAAAACAAAGAAGGTCACAAATATCCACCAAGCCAGCATTCCTGGCCCCACTCAAGGAGAACCAGTTCTACCCTCTTGCCTATATGAAAGAGGAGAGACCTATCTCCAACCTGACTTCCAAGTCAAACCAGCATGAGCCGGCTTGTTCCTACAAGCCCAAAATCAGATCATGCATCACAAGGCCTCTGCAAGCACCTGCTAAGGCCTACAAACCTGCAGTTCGACCCTTCATCTTTACAGGGGCCGAACTCCAAAAATTCAAAGCTTCGCTGCAACAGGCGAAGGACAGGGTTCGCATCCTGTCCTTGCCCAGCTACAAAGAAGACAGGCTCGGCTGCTGCGCCCGAGGGAGCACATCCTTCATCGTCAAAGCCCAGCCAGAGCTGACCGAAGCTCAAATTGTTCGTCGTATACGCCGCGCGCGTCGTATCGACAAAAGAGACTAGAGAAGCAAAGGACTCAGCCTCCTACACTTCAAGTCTCTCCCAAATGGGTCGAAAAAAAAAAAGACCCAACCAAGTTGCTGCCGTCCATAAGGTTGGAAATGTTGGAAATAGGGTGGGCCTCTAGGATAGGTTTCAAAAACTTTTGATCCACTTGATACAGAGATCAACTATCCAGAAGGCTACCAATGTGTCCAAGATGCAAACCCTCTATCTCATCTATCATGATCAGTAATTCAATCTATCTAGGAGATAGAAAATCAGTAACACACATGCAACAAATAAATCTACAACATACAAGGAAGTAGATTATACCTTTGGAGCTCTGTTGGGCTCTAATGGAGAAGTTGCTACTTTCTTTGAAGATGAAACGCTTCCACTTAATCAAAGTAAGATCTCCAACACCTTGTGATCTTCCACGCTATATCCCGTTATCAAATTCTCTTCTCAAGGAGATGGGTGGGATCTCCTAAAGAAAACTACTACAAACTCTAAGCAACTAGAAGGAGAACTAGAACTAGAAGAAGTTGTTGTGCAACACTTGCACAAGGAGAGATGGGCGTGAATTCCAAGGAGGGAGAGTAGTATGGACGTCCAGCCCATAAGCCTTCCCTTTTATAACTCATAACACCCTCTCCTACTAATTATTAATTAGTAACTATCTTCTTTTACTATTACCACTATTAGAAGTCTTACTTCAAATAGAAATAGTATCTTTCTAATTCCTTCTTTTTAGAGTTTAAGTAGAATTAGTAACTTGGGCTAGCGTGGGGACCACTAGGGATTCCTTAGAAAGATGGCTCCAACTGGGATACGTGACCCCACATCTCATGTGCAATCCGGACCCACAGTTAATTGCAAATAACTCCACTATTTAAATGCAATTGAACTCCAGTCTTAGGAAATTACATAGAAGACCCTAAACTTCCTTATTACCACAAGTAGGCCCCTCCATCAATATCCATGGATCAATTGGACCTGTCTTCCAAATTAGATCCATATCTTATTATCCTTGAGTCCCAATTAATTATAATGATCAATGGTACCTTTCCAATTAACTCTTAATCAGAATGGGTGTACACTTACCAATGATAAATCCATTAATTGGCACGAGGGGACATTAGAGATAGATTCCATCTTGACCGTTAAATGTTCCCACATATCTACTACCATATACCCAAATCACCGAGGTGTTGACCTATAGTTGGCCTCACTCATTGGTGACTCAAAGCAAATGAATAGATAGAAACTTGAGTTCATTAATGTCTCAGGATTGAGAGCTTACTGATAGGGAATTATGAGAGCAAACCTTAATATAAAGACAGTGTTTATAAGGTGCTTCTCATGGTCCTTCAATACATCCAATGTACCAGCACTATGATCCAGAATCTTTCATTCTGATGATCGAGACAAATCACACTATCACATAGTGATCAAAATGTTGCAACCTTGTCAGTATGAGATGTCCAGTCTCATCACTGGTTGTGAAGATATTCAAGTACAAGATTTATTATACATGTCTCCCGTATGTGGATCTCATCCATACACATGTATTATATCTAGTATACTTATGGACTCCGGTTCATCTCATGAACCATTATGTCATTCGTATTGGTTATGTGCAAGTATATAATTAAACACCATTCATCTCATGAAATGGAAAGCATGAATATATTGATTAATAAAGAAATGAATCAATTTATTACATCATATGCTGGTATTGAGACCATAAAACTAACAATCTCCCACTTGGGCTCAATGCCAGTCTGGTTGGCATCTCATGCCCATCCCGTCTACATGCTGCTCAAAGACTTTGGTGGTCAAAGGCTTAGTAAAGGGATCTGCCAGATTGTCTGCAGAGGCTATCTTAGTGATAGCAATATCACCTCTCTGCACAATCTCTCTGACCAAGTGATACTTCCTCTGTACATGTTTTTGGCTCTTATGGCTCCTGGGTTCCTTGGACTGTGCGACTGCCCCGCTGCTGTCACAGTAAACTGTGAGCGGCTGTCGCGCCAAAGGTACCACTCCTAGTTCCAGAAGGAATCTTTTGAGCAATACTGCTTCTTTAGCTGCTTCACAAGCGGCTACATATTCAGCCTCCGAGGTGGAATCAGCGGTACATTCTTGTTTAATACTCCTCCAGCTGATTGCTCCGCCACCAAGCATAAACACATATCCAGAAGTTGATTTCCTGGAATCCTTATCTGACATAAAGTCAGAATCCGTGTATCCGACTGGAATCAACTCATCACTGCCATAAATCAACATGTAATCTCTAGTCCTTCTCAAGTATTTGAGAATACATTTTACAGCAGTTCAATGATCAGGCCCTGGGTTAGACTGATATCTGCTGACTAGGCCCACTGCATGACAGATATCCGGTCTAGTACATAGCATAGCATACATGAGGCTACCCACAGCCGAAGCATATGGTATTGCTCTCATTTGTTCCTTTTCCTCAGGTGTCTTGGGACACTGATCCTTGGAAAGGTTCATTCCATGCCTGAAAGGTGTGATACCTTTCTTGGAATCTTGCATAGCAAACCGTACTAGTACCTTATCTATGTATGCAGCTTGGGATAAGCCTATCATCCTATTTTTCCGGTCTCGTTTAATCCCTAGGATGTAGCTTGCTTCTCCCAAGTCCTTCATATCAAAAGTCTTAGCCAACCAAACTTTCACTGTTGACAACAGTCCTATGTCACTCCCTAGGAGTAGGATGTCATCGACATATAATACCAGAAAAACTACCCTGCCTACTTCAGTTTTCATGTACACACATGACTCATCCGGATTTTGACAAAAACCAAATGACTTGATTGCCTCGTCAAAACGGATGTTCCAACTCCGGGATGCCTGCTTCAGTCCATAAATGGACTTCTGCAGCTTGCAAACTCTTTGTGCTTGGTTTTTAGCTACAAAACCGTCTGGTTGCATCATATAGATGTCTTCCTCAAGATGGCCATTGAGAAACGCCGTCTTGACATCCATTTGCCAAATCTCGTAATCAAGATGAGCTGCAATGGATAAGAGTATCCGGATGGACTTGAGCATGGCCACCGGCGAAAAGGTTTCCTCATAATCGATGCCTTCTTTCTGAGTATAACCTTTCGCAACAAGCCTGGCCTTAAAGGTCTCCACTCTTCCATCCGGTCCTCTCTTTCTCTTGTAGACCCACTTGCACCCAATAGGTTTAATATTGGCAGGCAAGTCCACAAGTGTCCAGACCTGATTAGAGTACATCGACTCCATCTCAGCTTTCATAGCTTCTTGCCAACGTCCCGAGTCTATGTCGTTGATTGCTTCATCATAGTTACAGGGATCTTGTTCTTGCTCTTCCGGGATTGCCTCGTAAGACTCTCCCAAAAGCGAGAACCTTACAGGGGGTCTGATAATTCTCCCACTACGACGAGGCACTGGTGTAACAACTGCGTCAGGTGTGGGTGGATTTTCTTCAAGTTCGGTTAATTTTGGATTTGGAATTGATTGCTCTTGAATTTCTTCCAAGATAACCTTTTCTAAAGATTTTCGGTCATTCATATAATCTTCCTCCAGAAAAACCGCATTGGTGCTGACAAGCACCTTTTGCTCTCTGGGATTATAAAATAACCAACCTTTAATTCCTTTGGGATATCCTATAAAAGTACATATTTCCGACCTTGTTTCCAACTTATCCGTCTTAACCTTCAGCACGTGTGCCGGACAACCCCAAATGTGTAAATGTTGTAGACTAGGCTTTCGCCCAGACCACAACTCCCGGGGAGTCATAGGTACAGACTTAGATGGTACGAGGTTTAGTATGTACATTGCAGTGTCTAAGGAAAAACCCCAAAAGAATATAGGTAATCCTGAGAAACTCATCATAGACCTGATCATATCTAAAAGAGTTCTGTTCCTTCTTTCTGCTACTCCATTCTGTTGAGGCATACCAGGAGCAGACAACTGGGATAGAATCCCATTCTCTGATAAGTATCCCATAAAGTCAGCAGAAAGATATTCTCCTCCTCGATCTGATCGAAGAGTCTTGATACTTTTACCTAATTGCTTTTCCGCTTCCGCTCGAAACTCTTTGAACTTTTCAAAAGCCTCGGACTTGCGGTGCATAAGGTATATGTATCCATATCTTGAGTAATCATCGGTGAAAGTGATGAAGTACTCATATCCTCCTCTGGCTCTAACGTTTATGGGTCCACACACATCAGTATGAACTAATTCCAATAAATCTTTGGCCCTATTGCCTTTAGATGAAAAAGGTCTTTTGGTCATTTTGCCTTCCAAACAGGACTCGCATACAGGCATTGGTTCTACCACCAATGAAGGCAAGATACCATCTTTCACTAGCCTGTCAATCCTGTTTAGGTTTATATGACCTAGCCTCAGGTGCCAAAGTTTCGTTGGATTAGATGAAGGCGATTTCCTTTTTAATGATGGTCTATTAATTGTTTCGGTATCATGTATCTCATACATTGTGGGAGTTAACAGATAAAGTCCATTGATTACCTTGCCAGAACAAATAAAAGTACCGTTTCTCTTTATGACAACTTCAGTACCAAAAGTAATAGAATAACTTTTATTCACCAAACTAGAAACTGAAATTAAATTCCGTCGTAAAGACGGTACATATAGAGTGTCTGACAAAACCAATTTATTATCTGAAAAACATAAAGTAATAACTCCTACTGAAACCGCTCCTGCCTTAGCATCAGATCCTAGGTTGACAATGATTTCCCCATCACTTAGCCTCCTGGTTTCCTTGAACCCCTGCAACGAGTTACATATGTGATTAGTTACACCGGAGTCAACACACCAGGACTCTGAAGTACTAGTTGCAAAACTAACTTCAGAAACAAGTGACTCAATCATACCTGGGGTCTTCTTCTTAGATAGATAATCAGGACAATTCCTCTTCCAATGTCCTGTCATACCACAATGGAAACACTTTCCTTTTGTACCTGCACCCTTAGCTTTTGCCACACCACCAGTAGGACCATTCTCTGCTTTAGGACCTTTGGGAACTGATTTCTTCTTGCCTTTCCGCCCTTTGCCTTTCGGCTTGGACTTAGCATTTGACTTTTCTGTCATCAGGGCAGTTGGCTTTTTCATGATCCCTTCAGTTGCTACCAGCTGGCTTGACAGCTCAGCTAGAGTCAGATTCATTCTGTTCATATTATAATTGACCTTAAAATTGTTGAATGAATCTGGTAGCGACTCAAGGATTATGTCAATCTGTGATTCTGCATCAATCGCGGCACCCAGTATATCCAACTCATTCAATGAGTCCATCATCTTAAGCATGTGGTCATGTACTGGTGTACCCTCAGCCATCTTGGTGCTTATAAGCACCCTCATAGCTGCCTACCTAGCAGGCCTGCCCTGTTCCGCAAACATCTCCTTTAAGTTCGATATCATATCGTATGCAGTCTTAAAGGATTGATGTTGGTGGTTGCAAAACACTAGACATGGATGCCTGAATATAACATCTGGCCATCTCATCGTCTTTGATCCACTTAGCATAAAGGTCTTTCTGTTCCTGTGATGCATCTGGCATAGGCTCATCAAAGGGAGTTGTGGTAAGGACATATTTATATCCTGAAGCAGTCAGGACAATATCCAGATTTCTTTTCCAGTCCACGTAGTTGGGTCCCACCAATTTGTTCTGGTTGAGGATGGTCGCAAGTGGATTGAAAATATTCGAATTCATGCTGTATAAATTAAAAACACATAACCATATATTCAATTAAAAGAATATGAATGACATTAGATTTTAGTATTCTACCAAATTTATGTGGGAATCCTCATAACCACTAAATTTAGAATACATCGGAATCCCAATCTCCTGGGGCATGCCTCCTTGGGGAGTGCATATGTCCTTGGATTGGTGCGGATCAAAGTTTGTCAAAATTGAAATTAAGACTAACTATTCATGATCCCCATCATTCATTATCAACTAGGTATCTCATACCAAATAATGTATGACTCCCGATTAGCTTTGGTTTCTAAAATACATGAGGCAAATCCTTGGGGATACTACATCATTATTTTAGTTAAGTGTGACCCACCAACTAATATTGCATGACAACCGCAATGGGCAGCTCCTCCTTGGGGAGTGAACCCCCACCACGTCTCACCAATACTATCCTAAGGAGATCCATATCTAGTAACCAGACAAATAGAAGCCCTCCGGTGGGAATGGCCATTCTAAAGATGGCGCAAGGCTAATACTTTCCTTACAATGGACCTATGGTGGAAAACCATGGGGATTTCTAAAATTAAATGCCCCGCTCCCACTTAATATTTTAGAATTGAGGATTTCCTTTTTAAGGTATTAAGGCCCACATATAAATATGTACATCAAATCATCTCATGATATGATCTAAGATTGGTTCCAAGTCAAGCTATTATAAGGAAAGTCTAGTCTCTAAAATTAGTGTTACCAATGTGTCCATCTCATGAGTCATCAACACTAATTAGAACTCTTTCCAAAAATAATTTGATTTGACCAATTTTAGTAACTTGCTATGTTTGGATCAGATTTGGAAATATTCTAAATAAAGCATTCAACCATAAATAGAAAACGCTAAAATTAGAAACTAGTCCTCTCCTCCACATGGCCCAAGCGGAATAGACTTCTTGGACTTCTAGACTTTCCAAAATTAGAATTTCTGAAACTTTGGGAAACTCCAAACTTCTTTTGGTAATCTTCAAACTCTTTGGTTTGGAGTCCAACTTCACTTTCCTTCTTCGTCTCAGACATCGCCAGAATTTACAAATTTGGAAAATTACATAAATTCCTATGTCTCTACGATGAGACTTACATGATAATCTATTAATGGAAATAAAAAGCTCATAGGGAATTTCACCATGCCTTGCCCTGAATGGGAAACCAAGGAAACCATGATGCCCTTTACAACTTGCCAAAAATAAACATTCAACCATAAAAGAAAGTAAAAAGACTTGTGGGCCATATGGAGAGAACATGATAACCTGCATGTTAGTATCTCATACTAGCAAAGCAACTCACAAAGCCGGGTTACCAAACAATAATGGAAAGACAGGATGCCAAATATTGCCACCACTATGATTCATGCCCCCTACGCAGAGGGGGTCCGGGGGTGTCCCCCGGCGGGGGTCGAGCTGCCCGGTCAGCTCGCGGGGGCCCAGGGGGCAGCGCCCCCGAAACAAAAACAAAAATTGAGATCTGATATGTCAGTCTGTTCGGTCGACCTACTAGAGGGTTCGGTCGACCGCCCTCAGTGTCTTCGGTCGACCTACCAGAGGGCTCGGTCGACCTGCCTGACGGAAATCTGCAAGTTGGGTTTTTCTATTTCGGGTCCAAAGATCTCCAGAACTCTTCTGAAGACTTCCAATGGCTTCCTACCATCATTCCATCATTGTTAGACCCTTATGTGACTATCCAAATATGGATTTACTAATTATCCAAGCAAAACCATCAAAACTGATCCGTACATAGCCCTTGATCTATCCTCTTCGCATCTCATGTAAAGATTAGATCAAGTTTACTGATCTAACATGATAAGAGATGAGGTAAGGCTCTGATACCAATTGTTGGAAATAGGGTGGGCCTCTAGGATAGGTTTCAAAAACTTTTGATCCACTTGATACAGAGATCAACTATCCAGAAGGCTACCAATGTGTCCAAGATGCAAACCCTCTATCTCATCTATCATGATCAGTAATTCAATCTATCTAGGAGATAGAAAATCAGTAACACACATGCAACAAATAAATCTACAACATACAAGGAAGTAGATTATACCTTTGGAGCTCTGTTGGGCTCTAATGGAGAAGTTGCTACTTTCTTTGAAGATGAAACGCTTCCACTTAATCAAAGTAAGATCTCCAACACCTTGTGATCTTCCACGCTATATCCCGTTATCAAATTCTCTTCTCAAGGAGATGGGTGGGATCTCCTAAAGAAAACTACTACAAACTCTAAGCAACTAGAAGGAGAACTAGAACTAGAAGAAGTTGTTGTGCAACACTTGCACAAGGAGAGATGGGCGTGAATTCCAAGGAGGGAGAGTAGTATGGACGTCCAGCCCATAAGCCTTCCCTTTTATAACTCATAACACCCTCTCCTACTAATTATTAATTAGTAACTATCTTCTTTTACTATTACCACTATTAGAAGTCTTACTTCAAATAGAAATAGTATCTTTCTAATTCCTTCTTTTTAGAGTTTAAGTAGAATTAGTAACTTGGGCTAGCGTGGGGACCACTAGGGATTCCTTAGAAAGCTGGCTCCAACTGGGATACGTGACCCCACATCTCATGTGCAATCCGGACCCACAGTTAATTGCAAATAACTCCACTATTTAAATGCAATTGAACTCCAGTCTTAGGAAATTACATAGAAGACCCTAAACTTCCTTATTACCACAAGTAGGCCCCTCCATCAATATCCATGGATCAATTGGACCTGTCTTCCAAATTAGATCCATATCTTATTATCCTTGAGTCCCAATTAATTATAATGATCAATGGTACCTTTCCAATTAACTCTTAATCGGAATGGGTGTACACTTACCAATGATAAATCCATTAATTGGCACGAGGGGACATTAGAGATAGATTCCATCTTGACCATTAAATGTTCCCACAGATCTACTACCATATACCCAAATCACCGAGGTGTTGACCTATAGTTGGCCTCACTCATTGGTGACTCAAAGCAAATGAATAGATAGAAACTTGAGTTCATTAATGTCTCAGGATTGAGAGCTTACTGATAGGGAATTATGAGAGCAAACCTTAATATAAAGACAGTATTTATAAGGTGCTTCTCATGGTCCTTCAATACATCCAATGTACAAAAACCAGAAGGCGCCAAAAGTCAGCATCGAAAATCCATGTCCGACGTCCCATGACCCGCAGCGTCTCAAGGACAAGAAGACATTCAGAAGAATCCCCTGCTCCTTCAAGCAAAGGACAGTAGAGTGATCCTTCCTCAAGCTCATCTTCAAAAGAATGAGCCCCAGCTCAGTCACCAGGACCGTTTCTTCGTTCGAATCACGAAGGATGAACGTCTTGGCTACAAATTCTGAGCCACCACCCCGCAATCCACCTCCAGAAGATGCGATCACCCACATCTAGCAGTTGGAACAGGGCCAGCAGAGGATTGAAACTCTGATGGAAAACCTTCTCCTCGCCTTCCAAAATCAGGCGAGCAATGAACCTCCTCCGAATCATCAAGACGATGAGGTAAATGGAGAAGAAAATGAGTCACGCGCCCTTACCAAAAAGGACGTAGACAGTATCCTCGCCAAAGCAAAAGAAGAGGATATACTCAAGGAGCATGGGATCAAGCCACCATATCCCTTATGGATGGACTCGGTCCCGTTCCCCACCAAATTCAAGCATCCTACTCTCCAAACATATACGGGGAAAGGATCAGCCAGACAGCACGTCATCCACTTCAAGATCCTGACGGGAGCTATCGCGGATCAAGATGCACTCAAGATCCGCCTCTTTGCAAGTACCCTAAAAGGTATGGCCTTCGATTGGTACTCCACTCTACCGGAGGACTCCATCCAAAACTGGGCCATGCTAGAGATACGCTTCCTGACTCACTTCAAAGGTGAGGATCATCCCGCTACTATGGCTCAGCTGTGCAGCCTAAAACAGGGGGAGAATGAGTCAACATATGACTTCATGCACAAGTGGAAAGCAATGGCGTACAATGCTCTGATGTATTGCCACAAGCGTCGCTAGTCGACATCTGCCGAAACAACATGAGAGTTAGAATCCGCTCCATGATCATCGGCAACAAATCAAAAAACTTGGGAGAACTCCTAGAAGCTTCCATGGAAGCTGAAACGGTGATTAAAGACCTCAACAGTCAGAAATCATCAAGAAAAGAGCCAACCGCCATTGCAACCTCTAGACCAAAGAAGAAAGAGGTCCTCAATGTGCAGACCAAGACAGCTCCTCAGCCACCAAAGAAAGCTGAAAACAAAGCTGCTGGTAAGAGACCTGAACTCTCAGATGCCTTCAAAGAACGAGTAGAGAAGAAATACCCATTTGATGAAGATGTTGATGAAATCTTCGGGGCTCTTGTGGCAAACGGCAAGCTCACCTTGCCTGAACCAAAAAGACCGGGTGATGTTGGCAAAACCAACGATCCTCGGTACTGTCCATACCACCAGATGATCTCGCATCCTCTCAATCAATGCTTCGTTGTGAGGGAGAAAATAAACGAGATGTGGAAAAACGGAGTCATCACCTTTGACAAAAACTATGGGTCTGCCTCCGTCAACATGGTGACATGTGGACAAACATCAAAATCACCGAAGAAGAAGATCACTACTTCCTTCAAGGTGATAAACTCAATCCAAGCGTCCGAGCAACTGGTTCCTTACCCGACACCAGACGGACAACCGATATGGGTACATCCCGATCTCCTGGAAGATGAAAATTGGGAGGTCGTGAAAACAAAGCCTACAGCTCAACAGCGAAGGCATGCTAGGAAATATCTCCTCAAGCTCAAACGACAAGAGAAGACCCAGCCAAAACAAGAAGTCAAAGAAAAGGCGGAGGCTTCCTCTACCGCTTCACTGGAGGCAACAAAAACATCCCTTCCAGAGACTTCAAAGGGGGTAAGAAAATTCACTCTCAGTGATTTCATGCCACCTTAATTCAAAGAAGCCATGCAGGAGGCATCTTACTCTTGCAATTCTGTAGTTGGATTCTCCATTGATGGATACGAGTCCAGCGATACCGATGATGGATTCGAATCCAACTACACAAATGAGTGGGAGGAGTCCCTTGAAACAGGAGAATATCTCTCCGATGAAGAATGGGTTCCTGAATCTCTTCTTATGCCAGTAATCTAGTATAACCCCCTACAGCCACAAGGATCCTGGTCTGATGATGAAGAAGACCAAGAAGCTGTACAAGAAAATGCTGCTGACCCAACACCTCTCATTACTCCAGTGGAAATCAACCATGTTGAGCCACAAAGAGTTGATGAAGAAAAGGATCCGGCTCCCATGCCTGATCTTGAAGAATATGCAAGGATCTTGCAGCGACTCGCTCTAGAACAAGAGCAAGACCGCGTCAACGAGCCTCCTCGCAATCCAGAGCCTGAAGTCCCTGAAGACCATCAGGTACATCCTCCCTTAACTCCTGGAAATGGAGAAAATTGCTGGATAGACGATCCTCTTACATCCAAGGATGAGTCTGACTCCGATCAGGCGACGTCTCCCGTCAGAGCTTCCTGTAATATGATAATTCGGGACTATAGCTCTTCCGAAGCATCGTCTGATGAGAGCACTTACACTCCGGCGACGCCTAGCAATGTATCTTCTGGAGCCACGTCATCTCACGTGACTTTCACTGAGATGACACCCTCTCGGGTTTCTTCTCATGAGACTGTGACTTCAAAGTTCACACCCTTCCTGACTGAAGAATTCCCAGCTATTGATGCTTGGGACGATGAATTGGTCAATGAAGAAGAAAGGTTTGTTGGATACCGCGATCACTGAGAGGGGGGGGTGAATCAGTGATTTCTAAAAACAGGTCCAATTCAACAACAAAACAAGTCAAATCACACAATGACACCAGATTTAACGTGGTTCACCAAAAGGCTACATCCACGGATCAAAGACTGTCCGAACACCAATCCGGGACAGATCTGAATCTTATTTAGTCGCACCAACGACAAAGAGCACCAACCCTTAGTTTCAGATAGCACCAACTATCTAGGAAGCACCGACTCCCTTTACAATTTATCTGCACCCACAGATAGGATCACCAAACCCTAAACACTAAGCACCAACTTGATGTAAGAACAGAATAGAAGATTAATTCTGTCTACAGCCCTTCCCCTCTACAATTCTCTCTCTCTCTCAATCCCTTACAAATTGAAATCTAAAGTATAAAAGAGAGACACTTAACTCATGGACGAATCACCATCTTCTGGAGCATAATCTCGTCCACAATTGCTGTAGAAACGTCACCACATCAGCACACAGCAACACACACCAGCAGCTTCTTCTTTCTCTCAAGAACTCTCTAAAACTCTTCTCTATTCTTCTCTCTCTGGTGTATATTTAGAACGACCCATACATGCCTTTATATAGGTTATAATAACCCTTAATTGTATTCAAAACGGGCTACAATTCGTTTAGAAAGAGTCCCAAACAAATTAGATAAGAGTGCTGAATTTTCGTGCAAAACTTCTAATTCTGCGCAACTCTGGTTCCCGTGCTCGGTCGACATCCTTGCTTGCTCGGTCGACCGAAGACACTGACTGGAAACAGACAACTTTCGAGCTCGGTCGACATCCTGAGGTCTCGGTCGACCGAAGACACACTGTGTCACGAAAATAACTGGGAGCTACCTGAATCTGTTTTCTGCAGGTTTCTTCTTGCTCGGTCGACCGCATGAAGAGCCCGGTCGACCGCGTGCTCTGCTTCAGGAATTCTGAATTCCTGACAGTTTCAATTCTGATTCTTCTCTTCAGCTCTATCAATACCAGCTTATTAACATCATGTTTGTGACAATGTGTTGACAAGAATTCCAACTCAAAACAATACTTGAGATGCTAACTTCTTCAATTCATCAAAAGACTTCTCAAGTCATCTCAAATTCATCTCAAATTCCAACAATCTCCCCCTTTGGAATTGTTGGCAACACTATTGGAACTTCAACACTTTCAACTCCAGCTTGCAGCTCTTCCAAGTTCTTTTCAACACGCACTTGGAACCAATTCTGAAATTCTGAAATAACAACCATGCACTGTCACAATCTCCCCCTAGCTTTCATAGCATAACATCTCTCCTTGCTATCATAGCATAACATCTCTCCTTGCTATCATAGCATAACATCTCTCCTTGCTATCATGGCATAACATCTCTCCCCCTTTGACAACAAGTCCAAAGGGACCAAACCGAGGAGCGAATAGGATATTCAATGAATGCATTGCTCCCCCTTTTAAGCACAACTCCTACGGTTTAGGAGAGTGAGTAACTCCTAACTTTTTCCGGAGATACTCGAAGACTTCCTTTGGCAGAGGTTTCGTGAAAATATCAGCCACTTGCTCAGTTGTTGGAACATATTCCAACTTGACCTCTCCATCAGCAACTTTATCTTTAAGAAAATGATAACGAATTGCTACATGCTTTGTTCGAGAGTGCTGAACAGGATTCTTAGATATATGAATTGCACTCGTGTTGTCACATAGGATCGGCGTAGGATCCGTTGTAGGAACTCCTAGATCAGAGAGCATTTGCCGCATCCATAACACTTGCGTACAACAAGTTGCTGCTGCAATATATTCCGCTTCCGCTGTCGAAAGGGATACTGAGTCTTGCTTCTTACTATGCCAAGCAACTAATCTTTCTCCAAGATAAAATGCGCCGCCGCTAGTACTCTTGCGATCATCTACGCATCCAGCCCAATCGGCATCAGAATATGCAACTAGAGTGAAGGATTTGCCTTTGGGATACCAGATACCAAGCTCCATAGTACCTTTCAGATATCGAAAGATTCGTTTCACTGCTGTAAGGTGCGTTTCAGTTGGTGCTGCTTGAAAACGTGCAACCATACATACTGCTTGTAGAAGATCTGGTCTTGTTGCAGTCAAGTAGAGCAAGCTTCCTATCATAGAGCGATAGGTGGTATGATCAACGGACGAGGCCTTATCATCTTTGCTAAGCTTCGTGTTCGTTGTCATTGGTGTGCTCACTGGCTTGCTGTCTTCCATATTGAACCTTTTCAGTATTTCCTTAATGTACTTCATTTGTGATATGAAGATGCCATGTTTCAGCTGCTGAACTTGTAAACCAAGAAAGAACTTTAGTTCTCCAAGCATCGACATCTGAAATTCTTTCTTCATCTCTTCAGCAAAATTCCTGCACATCTCCTCATCATTGCCACCAAAGATTATGTCATCAACATAAACAATGACAACCAGCTGTTTGCTTAACTCAGTTTTGACATACAGATTGCTATCAACCATTCCTTTTCCAAAACCGATCTTGCGGAGATAGAGATCCAGCCTTGCATACCACGCCCTTGGCGCTTGTTTCAGTCCATAAAGAGCCTTTTTCAACTTGCATACTAGATCTGAATTTTTGCTGATGAGAAAACCATCAGGTTGCTCAATGTAGACCTCTTCTTCAAGTAAACCATTCAAGAAAGCTGACTTTACGTCCATCTGAAATACCTTGAAGATTTTGTATGCTGCCAATGCAAGAAACATACGAATAGCTTCCAGACGAGCCACCGGTGCAAAGGTCTCTTCAAAATCTATGCCTTCAACTTGAGCATAGCCTTTACAAACCAACCTTGCTTTGTTTCTAATGACTTGACCATCTTCATTCAGTTTATTCCGAAAGACCCATTTAGTACCAATAACATTCTTATCAGTAGGTCTAGGAACAAGTTCCCATGTGGAGTTCTTCTCAATTTGCTCCAACTCCTCATGCATAGCTTTCAACCAACTATCATCGAGACTGGCTTCAGCCACAGTCTTGGGTTCAATGGCGGACACAAGTGAGTAATTGCTAACTACACTTTGTCTAGTTTGAACGCCTGCCTTAGGATCTCCAATGATTTGATCCTTAGGGTGTTGCTCTACCCAAGTGCTGTGCTTCTTAGGTGTGGTATCTTCTGAGTCATCCTTTGATTTCTCAGAATCATTAGATTCAGCCATCTCATCATCAATCTCACTCGAGTCCTCATAAACTGGACTGTCATTATGAGTTGCATTCTTTGGTTCAATATTCTCATCTATTCTCACATCAGCACTTTCTATGATTTTTCTGGTTCTTTTGTTAAGACACCTATATGCCTTGCTAGTAGAGGAGTAACCCAGAAATATACCTTCGTCAGCTCTTTCTTCAAATTTGCCCGGATTTTGTTCGAGCCGCTTGATGTAACACTTGCTGCCGAAGACTCTGAAGTGCTTGACTGTTGCTTTTCTTCCAAACCATAGCTCATAGGGAGTTTTGTCTTCATGTGGCCTGATCAAGCATCGGTTTTGAATGTATACAGCCGTATGAATTGCCTCTTTCCAATACTTGTCAGCCATCTTGCTTTCACTTAGCATCGTACGAGCCATCTCTTGTACGGTGCGATTCTTCCGTTCCACAACTCCATTTTGCTGTGGAGTTCTAGGAGCTGAGTACTGTCTTTGAATGCCATGATGTTCACAATATTTAGTGAACTCTTCAGATGTGAACTCACCTCCACGATCAGACCTTAAAATCTTGATCCGTTTTTCCAATTGATTTTCAACCTGTGCTTTAAACACTTTAAAACGATCAAGTGCTTGATGCTTATGCTTAAGAAATAATACCCATGTCATACGAGTATAATCATCAATGCATAACATGAAATACTTATCTCCATTGGTGCTTTGAGTTCGCATCGGTCCACAGAGGTCAGTGTGCACTAGCTCAAGAGGTTTCTTGGAATGATGCTCCTTTGACTTGAACATAACCCTCGTTTGCTTTCCCTTTTGGCAAGAGTCGCAAATGGGATTGGAAGGCTTTTCAACTTTAGACATGCCTCTTACAGCCTTTGAATTGCAAATCTTTGATATGTTATCAAAGCTTAGATGCCCAAGGCGTTTGTGCCACAACCAACTTTCCTCTGTCCGACTCATCAAGCAGGTCTTTTCAGCTCCATCTGACAATGTATAGAGATTTCCAGCAGTTCTTGATCCAGTTGCCACTGTTTTCCCGTTGCTACTCTTCTTGATGGCAAACCCATTCTTTGTGAAGATAACTTCGTGACCCTTGTCACAGATCTGGCTCACACTAAGCAGGTTGTGTCTCAATCCAGACACATATAAGACTTCTTCAGATCTGATCTTGTTTGCCATAAGCTGAATAACACCTTTTCCACAGATTTTGGCACCATCATTGTTGCCAAATTTCACTGAACCGCCTTCATAGTGCTGTAATTTGATGAATTTCTCTTTATCACCAGTCATATGGCTTGAACAACCACTATCAAGGACCCATGGTGCTGCCTTCTTTTGTGCATTGAATGCCATTTGCACAATGAGAGATTCTTTGGGACTTTCTGCACTTTTCTTTGCCCTCCATGCCTTAACTAACTTGGGTTTCTTTTCAACCTGAAATTGGTTAGCTATAGGCAACCTACAATCCCTAGCCAAGTGTCCATAATTATGACATATATAGCACTCAATTTTGTGGCTACTTAGGATTGAAAAGGGTTCCTAGTCACAAGTGGGCTGTTTCTAACATAGAATCTACAATCAGCTCTTTTATGTCCAAACATATTACAATGAAAGCAATAACCATAGAATTTGTATCTTCTTTGTGGCTGGTTAGTCTTCATTACCTTTTTAACAGGAATGGACTCCTTTCTAGGTTGAGTGGGCTTCATAGAGTTAGAAGGTGCAGTGACTTGCTTCACAAACTCTTTCTTTTCAGGAGGTGCAATCTTAGAGGATTCACCTTTCTCAAATCCTAGACCAAATCTGAAGTGGGCAGGTCTTTGAACTTTCAGTAGTTCATCGAGTTTCATAGTCCCTTCAATCGCTTGGAGCGCTTTGAGTTTTTTGCTATTTTCCAAATTTTCAGCCTTTGCTCTAGCGATCTCAGTTTCAAGTTTCATAGCCTCTTCCTTTTTGATACTTATTTGGTTTTCAAGGACTTCTACCATTCTTTTATATTCTTCTACTTGAGTTTTCAAAGAAATAATAGAACTTTCAGATTCATGGAGAAGTTTCAGATTTTTCTTACTTGATTTGCGTTCCATGCTAAGCTCCTCAAGTGCGGCTATGAGTTCCTCTTCAAGATTGACTTCAGCCTCCTCATCCTCTTCCGGATCTAGCTCTTCTTCTTCTTCAACAGTGACCATGAAGAGAGCTTCGGTTGATTCATCATCGTCTGAAGTTTCAGACGTGCTGTCATCTTGTTGACATAGAAAGTTTTTAGCTTTGCCCCTTTTTCTGAAATTTCTCTTTCCTTTACTCTTTTCAGCATAAGAGTCATTATCATTGTCTTCTTTTAGCGGACACTTCGCAGCAAAGTGACCAATACCTCCACAATTGAAGCATTTAAAGGGTAGCTTCCCTTTGTACTTGCCATTGCTTCCTTTCTTCAACTTTCTAACAAATTGAGCCTCAAGCTCATCATCATCAGAATCAACATCATGACCAGCAGTCTCTTTTGCCTTTTTCTGAACTTTGAAGGCCGCTTCTTTATCAGATGAAGACGTCTTTCCTATGCGCATCTCATAGGCAGTTAGAGAACCATGTAATTCATCCATGGAAAATGCATTCAGATCTTTGGCTTCTTCGATGGCTGAGACTTTTGAATCAAACCGGGGAAGAAGAGATCTTAGAACCTTTTTGACGATGACCGGCTCTTTAATCTCCTCCCCTAGTCCACGAATGTCATTCGTGACTTCATTCACTCGTTGCATATACGAGTCAACATTCTCGCTTTCTTCCATGCGAAGAGACTCGAATTGAGAGCGATGAGTTTGTAATTTGGCTTCTTTAATCTTCTCATCACCTTCATGTATGCTTTGCAACTTGTCCCAAATTTCCTTGGCTGTTTTGCATGCAATTACTTTGACAAGCTCGCTGTCCACAAGGCCACTAAAGAGTGCATTCTGCGCCTTGGAGTCATTGTCTGCCAACTTCTTCGATGCAGTATCATTGGGTACGGGTGGCAGCATTGTAACCGGCTCTGACAGCCTCCCAAACATCATAGCCAAGAGATTCGATGAAGGCTTGCATCCTAATCTTCCAAAAGGAGTAATTAGAACCATCAAACAGAGGTGCTTTCATATTCCCTGTATTGACTGCCATGTGATTTGACAAGAGATCACCCTTAGCGTATTAAACTGATCAAGGGAACCTCGCTCTGATACCAATTGTTGGATACCGCGATCACTGAGAGGGGGGGGTGAATCAGTGATTTCTAAAAACAGGTCCAATTCAACAACAAAACAAGTCAAATCACACAATGACACCAGATTTAACGTGGTTCACCAAAAGGCTACGTCCACGGATCAAAGACTGTCCGAACACCAATCCGGGACAGATCTGAATCTTATTTAGTCGCACCAACGACAAAGAGCACCAACCCTTAGTTTCAGATAGCACCAACTATCTAGGAAGCACCGACTCCCTTTACAATTTATCTGCACCCACAGATAGGATCACCAAACCCTAAACACCAAGCACCAACTTGATGTAAGAGCAGAATAGAAGATTAATTCTGTCTACAGCCCTTCCCCTCTACAATTCTCTCTCTCTCAATCCCTTACAAATTGAAATCTAAAGCATAAAAGAGAGACACTTAACTCATGGACGAATCACCATCTTCTGGAGCATAATCTCGTCCACAATTGCTGTAGAAAACGTCACCACATCAGCACACAGCAACACACACCAGCAGCTTCTTCTTTCTCTCAAGAACTCTCTAAAACTCTTCTCTATTCTTCTCTCTCTGGTGTATATTTAGAACGACCCATACATGCCTTTATATAGGTTATAATAACCCTTAATTGTATTCAAAACGGGCTACAATTCGTTTAGAAAGAGTCTCAAACAAATTAGATAAGAGTGCTGAATTTTCGTGCAAAACTTCTAATTCTGCGCAACTCTGGTTCCCGTGCTCGGTCGACATCCTTGCTTGCTCGGTCGACCGAAGACACTGACTGGAAACAGACAACTTTCGAGCTCGGTCGACATCCTGAGGTCTCGGTCGACCGAAGACACACTGTGTCACGAAAATAACTGGGAGCTACCTGAATCTGTTTTCTGCAGGTTTCTTCTTGCTCGGTCGACCGCATGAAGAGCCCGGTCGACCGCGTGCTCTGCTTCAGGAATTCTGAATTCCTGACAGTTTCAATTCTGATTCTTCTCTTCAGCTCTATCAATACCAGCTTATTAACATCATGTTTGTGACAATGTGTTGACAAGAATTCCAACTCAAAACAATACTTGAGATGCTAACTTCTTCAATTCATCAAAAGACTTCTCAAGTCATCTCAAATTCATCTCAAATTCCAACAAGGTTGCTGGATGCTGTTCAGGACTTGTTCCCGGAAAATGCTCCGTGCAACACAATCACTGAGGATGGCAACTCTGCTGCTGATACATCCTCAGCAAATGAAAAACGACAGCCTCTTGATCCTGAAGATAATTTTCCAAACGAAGACCCTTCTCAAGAAGCTCTCGAAGTTGGTAGAGGCACCCGCTCTGGCCGGGACTACCACAAAAATTACAACCAATCTTCCTTTACATATGTAAATCCTTTGGGAAAAGATGTTGTAAGCGCCCCTAGTGGCAACAATGATGAACATGCAGGCCCTAAGGAGGCTTTCAAGTATGACTTGATTGAACACTTCAAGCACATACCTGCACGTCTGCACATCCTAGATTTGTTACGAATGTCTCCGCACACTCGTGATGATCTCATCTCAGAATTACAAAAGCTGAATGAGGATGTCGACAAACATGCCCCGCAAGTCCTCCAAATTGAAATGGATTACCGGGTCAAAAACTCAGAAGCCTCCTCAAAGGGAGAAAAGAAGAAAACTGAGGGATCATGCATTGAATGCCTCTCGGTTAAAAAAGCAGCCAGTGCAACCATCGCCTTCACAAAGGACGACCTCCTACTTGGCGAAACCAGGCACAACCGACCCCTGTACTTCACAGGGTACATCAAGGAAATGCCTATGCACAGAGTTCAGATCGACCCAGGTTCTGCACTCAACCTCATCTCCACATCGGCTCTCGAAGAATTGGGCATCCCACCCAGCAAGCTGAGCCACACATCTGTATCTATCTTTGGATACGATGGGAGTACTCAAAGGCCTATCGGCAAAATCAGGTTCAAATTGCAGATCGGTGATCTTATCTCTGAGGTCACAGTGTATGCAATAAAAACCCCATCATGCTACAACATCCTTCTCGGACGCCCTTGGATCCACGAGAATGGTGTTGTCCCTTCATCTCTACATCAATGCATCAAGTTTGTTGGCGACGACGGCATGATACATCGAGTCTTTGCGGACAGAAAACCCTTCAAAGGTAAAGAAGTCCACTTTGCAGACTCACAGATGTATGAAGGTGAAAAAGAAGAAGAGGAGAAGCATACGACATCCTTTGCCGAAAATCTCCAGAAAGATAAACGCAAAGCTCCTCAACAATCACCGGAAGAAAACAAACCATCCGGTAAATCCGAAGAGAACATTCAAACTCCCTTCATCATCTCCCTCAAACCTTCAAAACCTTTGGTCATCACAACTAAAGTGAAGAAGGCAAGGCAAAGGCCTGGGGGCAAATTTGTTGTCTCTTTCGTGTCTATCATGCAAGACACGGATTCGGATTCAAAGCCAGAAGACGACACATCGTCAAGCCAAGCTGACACTCAGCAAGTTCAGCCTGCTCTCACTCCAATGGAGACAACTTCTGACATAGAAGATCCTACGTCAGCTTCCTTCGTTGTTCCAGCAACTTCAGCAAAGGAAAAGCCGATCTTCTTCCATAGATCGGATGCTTCTTCATCAAACTCCATGCTTGAACCTTTCCAAAATGAAGGTATGCCTCAACTATCCTTATATAGTCCAGTGGCACAAGCTATTATGAAGAAAATGGTCTCTAGTCGCAAAAGAGACTGGAGCGATAAAATGTCTGAAGCTTTGTGGGCCTATCGAACCACCGTTCGAGGACCAACCCATAGAACACCATTCTCCTTGGTCTATGGATGCGAAGCTGTCGTGCCCTTGGAAGTACAAATTCCTTCCTTGAGGGTATCCTTGCAAAATGACATGACTCAAGAAAGCAATGTCAAATTGCGACTCCATGAGCTGGACAATCTCGATGAGAGACGGCTCGAAGCTCGACAAAGCATTGAACTTTACCAAGCTCGCATGGCAGGATCTTTCGACAAAAAGGTCAGGCAACGCGCCTACAAAAAGGGTGACTTGGTTCTTGCGGTAAAAAGACCAATGGTCTTCGCTCATAAGTCCAAAGGCAAATTTGAGCCAAAATGGGAGGGACCCTACGTCATCGACAAGGTTTTCTCCAACGGCGCATACGCACTCCTAAACATGGAAGGCGACAGATGTATGCTGCCCATCAACGGCAAGTTCTTAAAGCGGTACTACCCTTGAAGACTTACCCAACTGGGTAAGAGCAATGCCTGTATGGCCAAAACTGGTTTCCAGGTACACGCTCGCTAAACCCACCCTTTTTTAGAATTTTCATATCAAATGTTGAAATTTCTAGAAATTTAAAACAATGCTTACTTTCATCGTTTCATTGTTCAAAAAAAAAATCCAAGTTTAGGAACCTTTCCCTAACTTGACCAAAATTTTCAACCCTTGAACCCAAAATTCATGGTTTGAAACAAAACCCGGATTCAGGGATTTCCACCCTAGTCCACCCTGCCTTTTACCGCCAAAATGGTTTTAGGTCAAAACTTATGACCCTTGCTTAACGTGTTTTTGTCCTAAGCGGAGGACAGGCTTTATCGCTGAGTAGCACTTCACTCATGAAGAGGTCGAATCCACAGAGAACGGACTAGGGTTTCAGCTCTAGAGGACTCCTTTCGGTCGAGAGTGACCAACTTTTGTTCAATGGGTGTAATTAACTCTAATCTAAAGACTGATTAAAACTGCAGGAAACTGAATGAAAATGTTATGCTAAAGAGATGGCTCAACCTAGGGTTCAACCCACCTGGATTTTCAGGGTTTCATCTTCCTCTTCATTACGCAAATAAGAATTGAATCAATCCAATTCTCATCTGGAAGATTTCTTCGTAAAAATCAATTATCAATCTAAGTGAATAATTCCCAAAGAAATTCCTTGAACCTTCAATTCTATAATCTGAGAGTCATCGACCAAAGCACTAGTTGTAGCATCTTAGATGAACACAATTAGTCAAAGGCTTAACATCTCAATTATGATTTCTTGAAACAGAATATCAATGGAAATTATCTTTTATCACAAAAGCATAATCAGGAAGAACAACCCTTACAAAACCCAGGGTGAATTCCCCTTAGGTCAAACCATCTGTAATTCTACCCCTCCATTGATGGAGAATTCTTCAAACAGATTAAATGGAAGTAAGAAAACAGTAAGAACATAATTGAAAGATTACCTCTAATAAAACTTGAATTAATATGAAGGAATCTGTCTTAAAACAAGAATTGAACAAAATTGAACACCAATCTTCAATGGAAACTACCTCTATTTCTATCTAAGGAAGGAAGAGAGAAAAAGGAAGGGAGGCTGCTGGGAAACTAACACAATTCCCAGATAACCCTAATTTTCGAGTTATATTCCTTTATATAGGTTCCCACAACTTTAATTACAAAACTGCCCCAAAAAACTAGAATTCGATCCAAATCCGAGTGTTCTACCGGTAGAACTACCGGTTTAACAGGTGAAATCCTCATGCCCGAACTTCTGCTGGAATATAAGCCTCTTCTACCGGTAGAAATTGCGGTTGACTGCACTTCTACCGGTAGAACTTGCGGTAGACTGATAGAAATCTCCTGTCTGAACTCTCTGCTGGAATTTTAGCCACTTCTACCGGTAGAACTTGCGGTTGACTGATGGGGACCAGTTTCTTTACTCTCTACTTGATTCATTCATCCTCCAGAAGCTTCATTCTTCATCAAATTTCTGCAATCGACCAAAAACCAATATTCGTGCAAACTTATATGAAATTAACGGAATTAAACACGAATGAAGGTGCTGGAAAGGCAATTAAGTCTCTATTTGCTTAATAATTAGGTACTTATCACACCCCCCAACTTGGACTTTGCTAGTCCCTAGCAAATTAAGAAGAAGCTATCTTGTCTGTACATACAATTCTCATTTAAAAGTGTAAATACATGATTTATGCCCAATTGACACAGATGTCTAAGACCGTGACAACATTAATCTCTACATCTCATGGAATAGAACATTCAATCAAGATGATAAGATTAGAATGAGTTGACCATCACATCAAAATTAATTCCAAAGCTCACAAAATATATCACTCAATGTAGATGTCACTCATTTCAGTGAACATATCCCATGGAAGCTAATCTCACAATGCTCATTCTAACATCACACACATACAGAACAACACTAAAGTAGCATATAAATTCAAACATGTATTCTAATGGAAGTAATGACACACCAAGATTAATTAAGGATCTTAGGATTGCATTGAAAAAGGGTTAACAATGATAGTGTTTTGGACAAAATGGGGCATGGCCTTACATGGCTTAGGTCAACTACTCTTTTTGCCATGCCCATACAACAACGATATTCCCCTGCAGAAATCAAAAACTAACATCAACCATCAATATGACAAATCATTCACTAACTAATTCTTCAGTGTCATTCTCTCCATCATCATCATCATCTTCTTTTTCTTTCCCCGCCTCTTCTTCTGCTGCGGTATTACTGTCACCCCTTTTCTGGCTAGGACCAGCCTCTGTCTCTCTTTGGGGTGACACATAGGGTTCAGCTCCTTGTGATACAGCAACCTTCATCAGATACTCTTGCCTGGATCTCTGTTTTTCCATTTCTCGTTTAATAACTTTCTGCCCCTCTATGCAATCATCTACCTTGCACCCAAACCACTTCATCAGTTCCATCATGTAAGTCTGAAATGATGAGCCCTTCACTTGTTTAGGAATAGCAGAAGAAGGTTGAGCTGCTGACTGAGGGTCCCTCTTTTGTGATTTGGCCTTTGCCATTGTTTTCACTGTGATTGCCCCTCTATCACTAGGTAAAAGCCAATCATCTGGGCCTTTCTTTACCTTCTGATTTAAGCATATCTTAGTGATAAGACAAGGGTAGGGGAGGGCCGCCTTAGCTGAGGACTCCTCAGGGTATCTCCTCATCTGATTGTATATGAATTGGGCTACATTCATTCCTTCATTTGGGCTCCAGATCACCCATAACAATTCCATCTCCTTTTTTCCTAGCATCTTCTCATCACCTCGAGGGAAAATGTTGTAATGCATAATCTTGTTCAGCATTCCTGCTTCCCCATTCAAATTTCCAACTGTGGTTGTCCCTTCTACCACAGCTTCCTCTCCCAACACCAATTGTTCATGAGGAATTACCAAAGGATCATCTTGAGGCCTAGGGTATGTGATTTTCTCCCTAGCCACTGGGGTGTATCCTAAGGCTTTTGCAATAATATATTGATCAACTTTAACTTTTGTTCCATTCACCATTGCAGCTATTTGTTCACCTCCTGCTATTATACGCTCCATAGATTTGAAAAATTGACGAACAAAGTCAGGAATATACCCATCAAATGCAGTGTCCATGTATTCCAGCTTGCTATTGATTACTGCTCCAAAGCATTCCCCAGTACCAAGTTTACCCACATCGACCCTTCTTTCAATCACAAATGCTTTCTTGTCTACCTTCTTCTCCCATTTGATCTGATCTGCACTTTTCTGTGGAGGAGGGGGAGAAGACTCCCTTGGTCTTTTTTCAGCTCTTCTATCACTTTCCCCTGAAGTGCTACCCTTGGATTTCCCCTTTTTAGCAATTGCTCCTTTCTTTGGAGCACCTCCTGATTTAGGAGTCTTTGTCCTTGGCATGGTTTAATATTGTGTGTAGAAGATATGAATTGATTTTGGAAGGGTATGGAAGTGAGTATCAAATTTTTGAGGGAAGGATGGGGATTTCGGAATGTAGGGATTTTCTTGGACTTTTTGGAAGTTTGATTGAAGAGATAGGGAGAAATGGTGATGAAGAAAAGGTATTTGTGTGTTTTGGAGTAAGATGGGTTGGATCAATGGCTGTTTTGGAAGCTCGGGAATTAGGGTTTATGGAGGAGAAACCATCAGCTGGAGGGAAAGGAGACGAACGAGATGAAATGAAAAACAGAACAGGAACAAAACTTATATAGGGTTGGCTGGGCCCGCACGTTCTACCGGTAGAACTACCGGTAGAGTAAGTTCTACCGGTAGAACTATCGGTGGAGACTTCGTACCAAGATGCTAGCTTCTCTGCCTCATTTTTCTCCTTTTGAACCGGTATTCCTACCGGTACTGCCATTCATTCATCATTTTTTTTTTGAATGAATGAATTGGCTAAGATTCCAACACCTTCTTCTTCTGATTTTCAAAACTTTTATCCAACGATTGATTTGAGAATGAATCTCACTTAAGTCCAACGAAGTGACTTATTCGCGAATTCCTCAATTGCGCAATGGAATACCAGAAGTCTCAATGAATAGAGTATCTTCGTATCAGTCAATCACAAACCCACAGCCAAAACATAGAAGATCATCTTCACTTCTAAGTCATCCTTAGCCTCATCATAACCAAGCTCAATTCTTGTAACACAACCATATTCCACCTGCACAAATCACCCCAAAAACCTCCCATTCCTGCTTGCCTCCTTTACACCGGTTCCCTAAGGTTTAGCACAAGAATGGGGGATATAAAACATGGCTCAAACAAGGGTACAAGGGTGACTCTTTTCTGGTTTTATAAACAACAAATTTCCTTGTATTAACAAATTGTGTCACCACTTCCAAAAGAGGTAAAATGAATGCAATTCAAGGCTACAAAAGTATGAACTTGCAAGTGTGTGGAATACACTCTATCACTCAAAGCACTCTAAGAAAAAACAAGGGATATGGTGCGAATTCCATTCAATGTGATGATTAACTCACACAATCATTCAAAGACACATAGTACTCAAAGGAGGCATACATCATGTATTTCAAGAAAGTTGAATCTCCAAATGAGAATTGCAATGAAATGAATGCAAGGCTTGCATTTACAAATTCTAAAGAGTGAAAACGTAACTATATGCATGAAAAATTAACTAAATGCATGAATGAAATTCATGCCTCTCCCCCCCAACTTGAATGAAACATTGTCCTCAATGAGTAAAACAACTCAGAACAAAGGGAAAAGAGAGGAACGAAGTTACCAATATACGAAGGTTGGTGCTGTAGTACAAATAACCTGCTGAGACTTAGACACCAATTATTAGTTAAGAACAAAAAACAGGGCAAGCACAGATGGTGCACCCCAAAAACCATCCATTTTTCAAATGATAGAAATGAAGAATGAATTGTTGGTCTTTTAAAGTCAGATTCCAAGACATCACACTGAAGAACGAGGTGATCCGGAGTAGCATCATCCGCTATTTATTTTAAGATGCAATTAGGCCAATCAAGCACAAAAAGAAATAAAGACAGTTGGCAAGGAAAAACAAATTTCATGCAAGATGGCAACTAACAGAGTCAAGAAAGATTAAGAACTAGTGGCTTCCGGATAAACCGGGTCCACTAATTCTTCCACAATGTCATCTTTTGAAAAATTTTCCAAAAATGGCTTAAGTCTTTGCCCATTAACTTTAAAAATCTTTCCATCACTGTTATGAAAAACCTCAATAGCTCCATGAGGGTAGATTTTATGCACAACATAAGGTCCAGTCCATCTTGACCTTAACGTACCTGGATGGAGATGAAGTTTGGAGAAAGTCTTTCCTCACAATGTTTTTATCATGAAAAGCTTTGACTTTGGACTTGTAAATGCTAGCATTCTCATAAGCCTCTCTCCTCATCTCTTCTAACTCATTCATTTGAAAATTCCTAAGAACACCTGCTTTGGGTAAAGAGAAGTTCAACTTCTTGAGAGCCCAAAATGCTTTATGCTCAATTTCAACAGGAAGATGACACGTCTTGCCATAGACAAGCCTATAGGGAGACATTCCTAAAATTGTCTTGTAGGCCGTGCGATAGGCCCATAAGGCATCAGTCAACCTAGTTGACCAATCCTTCCTATTAGGATTCACAGTTTTTTCTAAAATATGCTTGATCTCCCTATTGGCTAACTCAGCTTGCCCATTAGTTTGAGGATGATAGGCAGTGGACACCTTATGAGTGATCCCATACTTGGCCATCAAGGCCGCGAATGGACGATTACAGAAGTGAGTGCCTTGATCACTAATCATGGCCTTGGGCATCCCAAACCTAGACAAGATATTCTCCTTCATGAATTTGACCACAACCTTGTGGTCATTGGTCTTAGTGGGAATAGCCTCTACCCACTTGGACACATAGTCTACCGCCAGAAGGATGTAGAGGAACCCATAAGAACTAGGGAAAGGACCCATAAAATCTATACCCCAGCAATCAAAGATCTCTATGATAAGCATGGGCTGAAGGGGCATGGCGTTCCTCTTGGAAATAGCTCCTAATTGCTGACACTGAGGACAAGTTCGACAGAACTCATGGGCATCTCTAAAAAGAGTGGGCCAGAAGAAGCCACACTGCAAAATCTTTGCAGTGGTCTTTTTTGAAGAAAAGTGACCCCCACACGCCTCAGTGTGGCAGAATGACAAGATACTCTGTTGCTCCGACTCCGGTACACACCTCCTAATAATCTGATCAGCACAATACTTGTAAAGATAAGGATCATCGAAAGCGTACTTTCTTACCTCCACTAAGAATCTCCTTCTCACTTGAGAAGTCCAGTCACTAGGAAGCTGCCCTGTCACGAGATAATTGACAATATCCGCATACCATGGACATGTCGACACTGAATACAATTGCTCATCGGGAAAAGAATCAAGGACTGGCAGATGGGATGACTTATCCTCAAAATCAAGTCGCGAAAGATGATCCGCAACTACATTCTCAACACCCTTTTTATCCTTGATAGTGATATTAAACTCTTGGAGCAACAAAATCCACCGAATGAGATGCGCTTTTGTGTCTTGTTTGCTCATCAGATACTTGAGCGCTGCATGATCAGTAAAAACAACAATAGGGGAGCCTATGATATATGATCTGAACTTATCAAGAGCAAAGACCACCGCTAGCAACTCTTTCTCGGTGGTGGTGTAATTAATCTGAGCATCATTTAAAGTTTTGCTTGCATAAGCAATAGCATAAGGGACTTTACCTCTTCTTTGACCCAAAACAGCACCAATGGCATAGTCACTGGCGTCACACATCAATTCAAAAGGAAGAGTCCAATCTGGGGCTTGCATAATAGGTGGGGAAGTGAGGCACGCTTTCAAAGCGATGAAGGCTTTTTCACAAGCCTCGGTCCAAACAAATGGTGCATCTTTGGTCAAAAGATTGCACAAAGGGCGTGCAATAGCGCTGAAAGCACGAATGAAGCGCCTATAAAAACCACAGTGACCTAAGAAGGATCGTATATCCTTGACGCACTTGGGAGAAGGTAATTGTGAAATCAACTCCACCTTTGCCTTGTCTACCTCAATACCTCTAGGAGACACTATATGGCCTAAGACAATCCCTTGTGTCACCATGAAGTGACACTTCTCCCAATTTAACACCAACTTCTTATCCTCACACCTCTCTAGGACTTTCTCTAAATTCTTTAAACACCCCGCAAAGGTATCTCCAAAAACAGAAAAATCATCCATGAATACCTCCAAGAAATCTCCGACCATGTCATCAAAAATACCCATCATGCACCTTTGAAAGGTGCCAGGGGCATTGCATAATCCAAAAGGCATGCGCCTATAAGCAAAGGTCCCAAAGGGACAAGTGAAAACAGTCTTCTCTTGATCTTCCAAAGACACCTCAATCTGATTATATCCAGAATAGCCATCCAAAAAGCAGTAGAAAGTATGACTTGCCACTCTCTCTAAAACCTGATCAATGAAAGGAAGAGGGAAGTGGTCTTTCTTTGTACTGGCATTAAGCTTTCGGTAATCAATGCAGACTCTCCACCCCGTGGCAACTCTCGTAGGGATCAATTCTCCTTGTTCATTAGCCACAACAGTCACCCCTGCCTTCTTAGGCACTACTTGAATAGGACTCACCCATTTGCTATCAGCTACAGGATAGATGATCCCAGCATCTAGCAATTTCAGAACCTCCTTCCTTACCACATCTTTCAGAACAGGGTTTAATCTACGCTGGGGTTGACGGGAAGGTTTGACATCATCCTCTAAATGAATCCTATGGGTGCAAATTAAGGGATTAATCCCTTGTATATCAGCTAAGGTCCACCCAATTGCTCTTTTGTGCCTACCTAAGACCTCTAACAGCTGGGTCTCTTGGTGTTCCTCAAGAGAAGAGGAAATCACCACAGGATATGACTCATCAACTCCAAGAAAAGCATATTTTACCGAAGAAGGTAAGGGTTTCAACTCAAGTGTAGGAGCCTTCTCACTGCTAGGCATTGACTTAGATTCCGATTTCGGAAGCTCCTCAAACTTCGGTGTCCAAAATGTCGCACCCTTTACCTCCTCAACATTATCCAATAGGGAGTAAAGATAATCTACCTCTGGGGATTCAAGAAACTCCCTCTCCTCTTGGGTCAAGAATGTCTCTAATGGATCTGTATACAAATGTGTATTCACATGTTCTTGAACCAAGCTCTCTATCAAACTCACCTCATGTATCTCCTCATCATCTCCCAATTGGGAGGCGACATTGTAGATGTTCAGGTCAAGGGTCATGTTTCCAAAGGTGATTGACATGTTCCCATTCCTAACCTTGATGACTGAATCTATGGTGGCTAGGAAAGGACGACCTAGAATGATAGGGGCTTGGTCACTAACCCCTTGATTTGGACATGTGTCCAACACAATGAAATCTGTGGGATACACGAAACTCCCTATCTGAACTAACACATCCTTCAAAATCCCCTTTGGGACTCTAACACTCCTATCGGCCAGCTGAAGTGTAATCGAGGTGGGCTGAAGTTCCTCCAACCCAAGTTGGAGGTAAACCGAATATGGTAGAAGATTGACACTAGCCCCTAGATCACACAAAGCTCTCTCTATCTTCTTTCCTCCTATCTCTACGGAAATGCACGGACAACCAGGATCCTTAAATTTTGGAGGAAGAGAACCAGAGATGCTGGTACTGACATTAGCTGCTAGGAGAACCTTGTTTTGATGCAAGAACTTGCGTTTGTAAGTGCACAAGTCCTTAAGATATTTCGCATAGACAGGAATGTGTTGGATAGCATCCAAGAGAGGAATGTTGAGCTTGACTTGAGAGAAAAGCTCCCTAAGAGACTCTGCAAGGTCTGGCTTGGTTTTCCCTCTCAACCTCTGAGGGAAGGGGGCTGGGGGTTGGAAAGCTTGGACTCTAGGGTCTTGAATGGTAGAAGTGGAAGACTCAACTTTTTTAGGTTCATTGGACTCATTAGACTTCCTTGAAGATTCATCCCCATCCTCAGAATTCTTAGGCTCCTCCACTTCTTGCAAAGCAGGAGGTGCCTTAGAAGTAGACAATTCGGGCTTACTTGGCTTGGGAGGGATGGTATTATCAATGATCTTACCACTCCTCAGAATGGTGACAGCTTTAAGATGCTCCACTTGAGCATCCGACCCACCTAAATCTTCCACAAAGTGCTGGCCTTGATCAATTGGAATAGCTTGGGTAGGCAAGGCACCCCTTGTGGTTTGACTAGCACTCACCGCATTGGTAAGTGTAGTTAATTGAGATTTGATGTTCTCAAGAGTCCTGTTGTTCTGCTCATTGATGGAAGTCTGACTACTCAAAAAGGCTTGAAAGGTATCTTCTAGACTCCTCTTATGGGGAGGCTGATATGGAGCATGACCCTGTGGGGGTCCTTGTTGTTGAAAGTGCTGATAAGACTGAGGTGGAAACTGTTGCTGAGATGGGAATCTCTGCTGCTGATATTGTGGGACATAATGAAAGAATTGCCCTTGACTTTGATTAGACTGCGGAAATTGCCCTTGATTTTGATAGGGCTGAGACTGAAAACCCGTAGAGCCAAGATTTTGGGACTGGGGAGGGTTGTCCCTCCACCGAAAATTAGGATGATCATTGTACCTAGGGTTGAAATTCTGAAATTGGTTAGGTTGAAAAGAAGATTTCTGCTGGGGACTCACAGCATTGACATCATATGGAGGGTTACCATGGAGCAACTCCTTAATGGAAGGAATGGTAGGGCAATTGTCTGTACCATGATCATTTTGTGAACAAATTGCACACACTTGCTCCACTTGAGCAACTGATGTAGGAGTAATCTCACTAACTCTTTTCAGCTCTAGACCTTCTATCTGACGGGTAAGTTGAGCTATCCGCACACTCAAATCCTCCTTCTCACTCAGAGTAAATTTTCCTGCATTAGGAACACTAGGAAACACATTTGGAGTAGTTCTATCATTGGGATTGGTAGTGTCCCAAACCTGATACTGCTCTGCCAAACTCTCTAAATATGCATAAGCTTCATGCGGTTCCTTGGCACGGAAAGTGCCATTGCACATCATATCAATGAACTGTTTATTTGTTGAACTCAATCCTTCATAAAAGATCGTAACCAACTCAGGGATAGTAAAACCATGATGAGGGACCAAGTTCAACGTCTCATGAAACCGATCCCAACATTGATGAAAGGACTCTCCCTCTTTTTCAGCAAAACTCTGGATATTTTTCTTTAAAGCAATTGTTTTCTGATGAGGAAAGTACTTTTTATAAAACTCTCTTTGCAATTGATCCCATGTGGTGATTCGTACAGATCTCAGATTGTTCAACCAATTTTTGGCATTCCCTTTCAAAGAGAAAGGAAACAGTCGAAGTTTGGCTGACTCTCTTTGAGTTGCAGGGCACATGGTTTCAATTATGGCATTGAACTCTTTGACATGCAAATAAGGCATTTCAGATGTCATTCCATGAAAATTGGGAATATGAGTCAAAACATTTGGTTTGACCTGATATGCATTTGCAGCATGAGCTTCATCTACAATGCAAGATGGAGCATCAGTCCACCTAGGAGTCAAATAATCATCCATTGTCCTAGGTGGTACAGCTTGATTATGTTGATGACGGGGGTCATTATTATTCTGTGGATTTGCCATTGGTTCGAAAGTAGGATCGGGCAGGTGAAGATCAACAAAAGTATCAATTCCTGGCCAATCAAATATCGGAACTTCTTCAAGATCTACTCTGACCAATCCGTTGTGTATGTTCCTACGGTAATGTGAGGACATATACAACCAACAACCCCAATTATCAAAATAATCAACTAATTCTAACAGAAATAAAAACAAAAGAACAAGAAGAAATACTCACAAAGCTATTTTACCTCATTTGCCGTTCCCCGGCAACGGCGCCAGAAATGCTTAACTATATTCTGTGTGGTGTTTTTGTCCTAAGCGGAGGACAGGCTTTATCGCTGAGTAGCACTTCACTCATGAAGAGGTCGAATCCACAGAGAACGGACTAGGGTTTCAGCTCTAGAGGACTCCTTTCGGTCGAGAGTGACCAACTTTTGTTCAATGGGTGTAATTAACTCTAATCTAAAGACTGATTAAAACTGCAGGAAACTGAATGAAAATGTTATGCTAAAGAGATAGCTCAACCTAGGGTTCAACCCACCTGGATTTTCAGGGTTTCATCTTCCTCTTCATTACGCAAATAAGAATTGAATCAATCCAATTCTCATCTGGAAGATTTCTTCGTAAAAATCAATTATCAATCTAAGTGAATAATTCCCAAAGAAATTCCTTGAACCTTCAATTCTATAATCTGAGAGTCATCGACCAAAGCACTAGTTGTAGCATCTTAGATGAACACAATTAGTCAAAGGCTTAACATCTCAATTATGATTTCTTGAAACAGAATATCAATGGAAATTATCTTTTATAACAAAAGCATAATCAGGAAGAACAACCCTTACAAAACCCAGGGTGAATTCCCCTTAGGTCAAACCATCTGTAATTCTACCCCTCCATTGATGGAGAATTCTTCAAACAGATTAAAAGGAAGTAAGAAAACAGTAAGAACATAATTGAAAGATTACCTCTAATAAAACTTGAATTAATATGAAGGAATCTGTCTTAAAACAAGAATTGAACAAAATTGAACACCAATCTTCAATGGAAACTACCTCTATTTCTATCTAAGGAAGGAAGAGAGAAAAAGGAAGGGAGGCTGCTGGGAAACTAACACAATTCCCAGATAACCCTAATTTTCGAGTTATATTCCTTTATATAGGTTCCCACAACTTTAATTACAAAACTGCCCCAAAAAACTAGAATTCGATCCAAATCTGAGTGTTCTATCGGTAGAACTACCGGTTTAACAGGTGAAATCCTCATGCCCGAACTTCTGCTGGAATATAAGCCTCTTCTACCGGTAGAAATTGCGGTTGACTGCACTTCTACCGGTAGAACTTGCGGTTTAACAGGTGAAATCCTCATGCCCGAACTTCTGTTGGAATATAAGCTTCTTCTACCGGTAGAAATTGCGGTTGACTGCACTTCTACCGGTAGAACTTGCGGTAGACTGATAGAAATCTCCTGTCTGAACTCTCTGCTGGAGTTTTAGCCACTTCTACCGGTAGAACTTGCGGTTGACTGATGGGGACCAGTTTCTTTACTCTCTACTTGATTCATTCATCCTCCAGAAGCTTCATTCTTTATCAAATTTCTGCAATTGACCAAAAACCAATATTCGTGCAAACTTATATGAAATTAACGGAATTAAACACGAATGAAGGTGCTGGAAAGGCAATTAAGTCTCTAATTGCTTAATAATTAGGTACTTATCAACCCTCGTGTCTTTAAACAAAAAAAAAGTGGTTTTTCAAAAAGCCGCGGGGAAACGACGTTTAGTCGATACTCGCAGAAATCGGAAGCATGCGAACCACGTTCGACACTTCCAAAATCGCAGGGAAGCGACATTTCGTCGATACTTGCAAAATCCAAAACCGTGGAGATGCTAATTTCAGTTGATATCCACAACCCAAATTTTAAAGGTTCGAAAAAACCTAAAAAACCATGGAGACGCAACATTTCAGTTGATATCCGTAACCCAAAGGTTCGAGAAAACCACAAATTTCAAAAATCGTGGGGAAACGACATTAAGTCAGTACCCGCAAAACCAAAATTTTTGAAAGGCAAGGATGCGACATTCCATCGATACTTGCACCCAAATCCACGAGGATGCGACATTCCATCGATACTTGTAAGAACATTCAGCAGGGAGGCGACTTTTAGTCGATACTTGAATTTTTGAAAACCAAACCGGCTATAGATGCCACCAAAACCGGCTATCAATGCCACCAAACCGGCTATCAATGCCACAAATCGGCTATAGATGCCACCAAACAGGTTATAAATGCCACCAAAACAAAACCGGCTATCAATGCCACAAACCAAAAACTTGGCTTTCAAAAAAAAACCCGGCTATCAATGCCACCAAAACCGGCTATAGATGCCACCAAAACCGGCTATCAATGCCACCAAAACCAGCTATCAATGCCACAAATCGGCTTCCATGCCACAAACAAAATCTGGCTCTCATGCCAAAACAATCATTTGACAAAAGATTTTCACAAAATGACAAGCTTTTGATCAAATCCAATTTAGCAATTACTTTTATCACAAAAAGATTTAAGTGAGCGTAGGGAAAACAAAAAAAAAAAGCATCCCATTTAGCAATTACTTTTATCACAAAAAGATTCAAGTGAGCATAGGGATAACAAAAAAAAAAGTGTTCACAAGCACTACAAAAAAAAGAGTACCAAAAAATACATGTGGTACCAAAAAAAAAAAGAGAAAGTGTTCACAAGCACTACAAAAAAAAAAGTACCAAAAAAAAAATATACAAGTGGTACCAAAAAAGAGAGAAGGATGGTTTCTGTAAAAAAAAAAAAAAACAGAAGCTCAATCAAAAATGGTCTCCAGCCAAGAGTTCAGCTCCTTAAGCAAGCTTTTGGCCTCATCCGTCAAGGATTCCAAGGCACGCTTCTTTAGGAACCTGCCATGAGATGCTGGGGTGGGCTGTAACCCTTCTTTCGCACTGGGAAGCTTCCCCCGAGCAGTTTTCCATTGTTTGTTCTCATCAGACTTCCTTTTGAGAACTCGATTGGCATCCGCAACCCGGTGAATCAGAGCAGTCTCCCTTTCACGAGCCTCTGTTATTTCAGTCCACTTGGCAGCGACTTGTGCCTGCAACTGCTCAAGACGTTTCCTGGCCTCATCGACCTCCCTATCAAGGATGTTAAGGTCATGTGTCAGCCCAATGATGGTTAGCTCTTCTAAGTTCCTCTCTCGGACTGCCTGCTTCCTGCTTTCTGTAGCCTCATCCAGGTTAGACTGAGCCTTATCCGCAGGGTCCAAGAACATCTCCTTGAAGAACTGATCGTCAGGAAAACCCATGGTCTCAAATCACTTGTCACCCAGCTCAATGATCCTATCAACGATCGCCCTGGCACTTGTGACATCTAGACCAGCCTCTTCGGCATCGCCGACAATCTCGCGCACATGCTGGATCATCCCAAATCCGGCATCTAAGTGCCCAGAAAGCAGAGTCTCAATCCAAGAGCTTAGAACTCGCACCACCACCTTCTTCGCAAAAAGAAGAGATGGCCCCGCTGAAGATTCGCCCAACTCCGTTGGTCGGCTGCTCATGTCATCATCTGTTGAAAGAGTAACAAAAGAACTCTTTCCAGTTGAAGCTGCTCCTGCTCGGGAGGGAATCTCACCACGAGGTATCTCCTCAACATTGTCAGAACTAGTCCCAGGAATCTCTACCTCTGGATCAACCTCTGGCATCCCTTGCTCTGGAAGCGACGGATCCTCCTCTGTCACTTCAAAACCTGCCAAAGAAACACAAAAAGGTATGAATATGATCCTGTTTGAAAATCACTATCAGGGTTATTACTACAAAATACCTTCTTCGACGACTGGCGGAACACTCTCTTCCTCCATGAACTCATCGGAAGCATCATCAACATTTGCGTCCATCGATGGTTCAAAGTCATCAGAACCCTGTGGCAAGTCAGCTGACAAAAAAAAAGTGTTAGCAAACCAAGTCACAAACTCAAAAAAAAAAAGCAAAAGAAGTCATACCAATTGGAGGTTCTGGATTCACTCCTGAGTCCCTCGGTTCTTCTTCAGGTGCCTCGACAGGATCCGTCACCACCTCATCGACTGGAACCTCAGGCATCACCAAGTCTTCCTCTGCTAAAAAAAAAAAAAGAAAAGCAGAAACAAGAAGCAAATCAGAACATGGAAAAATCCCATGAAAACAAATGGAAAAAGAAAAAGGAAGAATCATACCTTCACCGACGGTCTCTTCTTCTTGGCTTTTCTTCTTTGGAGGCTCGTCAGCATCCACTAGCACATCCTCATTGATAGTAAGAGGAACTTCCAAGTCAGGAGAGTCCTCATGCTGCCCCTTGCTGCGATGATGACTCCTCCCCCTCTTACCCCGGCGGGCTCGCTTCTTAGAGGAACCTGCCCCGCTGTCAGAGTCAGGTTTCCCACTTGACTCCTCACTGGATGGTCTACTCTTGCCAGTAGACTCCACGGAAGCTTGCCTCTGTGCCGCTTGCATCCAAACGCCAAGTTCGGCTTCCTCCTATTCTAACTGCTCTAAAGCCTCATCAGGTATTTCTCGAACAGCTTCAGAACCAATGACGCCCTGGTCACCGAGAAAGCCTATCTTGTGCTTCTCTCCAGAAAGGAAGGCTCAAACTTCCTCTCGCCGGACGCCATCCGACTTTCCAAGGCCCTTTCCAGATGCCAGCTTCACATCAAGCTCCTTCTTGGAAAGCCCCCGATATGCTGAAAAGCTCTTTGCGAACCACTTCGCAAAGCCGGCAGACCGGGAAGTCAACAACACAGGATAAGAAATCATGGCTGTAGTGTCTTCAGCACTATAGAAAGCCCATGCATTTCTCCCGTCCTGTAAGCCTCCAAAGCGCTTCAGCATGCTTGAAGGCGCCCCAACAACGCCTTGAGAAAAGCCCAGCTGCAAAGCAAAGCGAGAGGGTACATACGGCTGGATGTCGACGAAAAGATGTCTACGGTACACCATCGTGCCGACACGTATGCTGAAAAGCCACTCTCTCTCTGCGTTTGTCAAGGAATAATGCCTTCCCGACCCTGCCCTGGTAGAGTCTCGGGAGGCACCAAAATCAAAAGCCTTCTTCCGTAACTCCGGAGAAAGCTTCACTGAAGACTGCCCCATCTCGACGTCCCTGAACCGTCGGATCCTCATACGGGAAAACAAAAGTGATTCAGACACGGCTTTGCCCTTAGCCAGTCGAATCATCAGAGGATCATCATCCTGTGCAGCACCCAGCCGGTGGAAGCCAGGACAGTGGTATACATACCACGAATAAAAGATGTGGGCTGAAAATACCATATTCATGGGAAGCCCAAGCCGAACCAAAAAAGCAGCAGCCTGCAGTTCGGTACACAGGTAGGAGTAAAGAGCTGGCACCAAAGCAAGCTGCTCTCCAAACGCCATCTGACAAGCCGGAAAGATACAATGCGGCCTGATGTGCGTTCCATCTCCTCCAGCAAAAATAGCCTCACCAAGCCAATAAGTGAGGTAAACAGCGAGATCTCTCCGAAGTGCAATGTCAGGACATATGGCGTTTGTACTCGCACAGAAATCTCTCAACTCTTCTTGCATGGCCAAGATCTTCTTCGAACTTGGATCCTGAGCTCCGGCTTCCTGGGTCACGCCATCAGAAGACTCCCTGCTATCAAAAAAGTTGGGGAACGAAAAGCTAGAACTCTTCCAACTGCTGGATCTAACTTTCAAACCCCCCTTCTCCTTCAAAAAATCATAGAAGGCGACAAGCTGAAAGTACAGAAGCCTGAACTCCTCAGACTGTCCCTCAAGGACGCTGTCGATCGGAATAAACTCCTCATAGAGTTTGCCAAGGATGGGCAATCTAGTAATGGCGCTCAGCTCCTTCAAAGAAAAACCAATCTCACCATTCGTCACAACGAAGGTATTGGTTTGTGGGAGGAATGACTCCAGCATAGCCATGAAGGCCTCGTCGGAAAAGATCACGGTCTCCCTAAAGGCGCGGACCGCATCAAAAATCCCGGCTTCCTTCAAAACGACGCCACCAATCAGCAAGACGCGATCCGTCCATGACTTCCACTCGGAGTCAGCATTGAAACGGCCACGGAGTCGAAAAGGCTTGATCCAATTGCTGCCGTCACCGCTAAAAATACCAAGGCCCACCGGTCTCAAATCGACCGACGGATAATCAGAACCCTGGTAACCGCTGGAAGGCATCAAAAGGTCCATGTCAACAGGCGACCTCTCCGTATATCCAGGGGAACCGCCAACAAAAACCCCGGTCTTGATTACATTTGTCCTTCTCACCCAGCCTGGAGGATCTTCCCTCTTAGGGCACGTGGGGGCAAGGCTCAGAATCGAGACGGTGCGATCAAACGTCGACCGGGTAACAACAGTCTTCTTCTCACCATCTGCTGTGAAAGAAAACTGAAAACATCTCCTCTGGTATATCATGTCATCAGGGACTGCATCACCAAAGAAGAAGGTAGGCTTGGGCAAAATGCTCTGATCTTCCATCAGCCATGGACGACTGCTTACCATGATCTTATAGAATTCCTCTCCCTTGAGAGTGATCAGTCGCTGCCTCATCTCATCTCTGTTGAGGGAGTCGCACTCTTCCAGATTTCTCTCAACATACTGGACCTTCTCAAAAGCCTGCTGAACGGCCGGATTAGAAGATCTAGCAGATCGACGAGGTACGCTTGTAGCAGGCTCTTTACCCTTGTTCATTCTGGAGGAACCACCTGCAAAGGTTGGAAAAGAAAAAAAGATCAAACATCAAAATGACAGAATCTCGCTAAAAAAAATCTGGCGAAATTTTGACATGATGCCGGGGCAATTCCGAAGAAAAGGAACTATCTCGAAAGAAATAGAAAGCTTGAAGATGGGCTCAACATTGCTGCGAGCTCCGAAACTCCAAACTTTCGAAACCTCAAAGTCTCCGCAAAATCAGGAAGGGCTCAACATCGCTGCGAGCTCCAAGTTCCCAAAATTGCGAAAACTTTCAGGTATGCTATCACATCATGCTACAATTCAATATACATGCATGAACATCTTGGTTTGCGAAAAAAATGCATTATCATGATGAGCAAAAAAAAAAAAAGAAAAAAAAAAGAAAAAAAGAAAAGAAACTTTCTCAAAAAAAAGAGGGGAAAGAAAATAAAAAAAAGGGGCTGGCCCACTGGCCACGTGGCCGTACGGCCAGATCCGTACGGCCCACAAAAAAAAAAAAAAAAAAAAAAAAAAAAAAAAAAAAAAACATCCAAAAAGAAAAAGAAAAGAAAAAGAAAGCAAAAAAAAAAAACACGTGTAAAAAAAAAAGAGAAGCAAACACGTGGAAAAAAAAAAGAAGAAAAGAAAAGAAAGAAACAAAAAAAAAAGAAAGAACTTTTTTTCCTACAATGGGGTTTTCTTGAAAAAGGGAACTTACTTGAAGCCATTGCTGGAGAAGAAGAAGAAAAGTCTTGAAGTTCTTGAAGAAGAATAACCCTTGGTCTTGAAGCCCTCTTGAGATTGTTGCAAAAGAAAGCAATAAGAGCAAGAGATCCAACCTCCTCCTTGCTTTTATAGAGGAGAGCAAACCAAAGAAGGAAAGAAGAAAAAAGTAAGTGTTACTAAGTAGTAACCTTGCCAAAAGAAAGAGATTAGAAAGATTCTTTCCCAAAAGAAAGATATCTTGAAGGATTTTCTCCCAAAAAAGAAATCAATGAGAGATTTTCTCCCAAAAGATAGTATCAATGACGGACTCTTTCCCAAAAGAAAGATATCTTGAGATATCCTATCCCAAAATAAAGGGATCATGAGAGATTCTCTCCAAGTAAAGATATTCTTAGATATTCTCTATCCAAATGAGATATTTTTGGATATTCTTTACAAAAATGACACCATATGAGATCTAAGCCATTTCAAAATCCTAAGGTCCCATGGGTTAGCCCATATGAGCCAGGTTTGACCACCTAGGCACAAAAGAAATTTTAGGCTTTTAGTCAAAGAGAAATCCCTCTTACCAAGAGCATACAAAAATAGTTCCATGCCTCTTTTGAGTTGATTGGACCATACAAAGAAAATTCCAAGCCCCATGAGCTTCCAAAAAATCAAACCATCCAGCCTCATCTACCAAATTGAGCCAAAATCTTGAAATTGACATTCCATAACAAACCAAACCAAATCCTGGTCCCCTAACTTGCCACATACAGCTTCTTAGGTCACAAGACCAAAACCAAAAACCAAAACCTGATCCCCTAACTTGCCACATACAGCCTGTTAGGTCACAAGATCAAAACCAAAATTGATCCCCCAACATTCCACATACAGCTTGTTGGGTCACACGATCAAAATCAAACCCGACCCCCTAACCTGCCACATACAGCCTGTTAGGTCACAAGGTCAAAACCCAAATCCGCATCCCTGATGTCATCTTCAAAACTTTGCCTCGAGATGGTATGTGATCCCTTTCACTACCATAAAATTCCCCTGGAAGCTCAAAAGGCTACAAATACCAAAAAGAAAGACTGCTCAAAGGCTCTTGGTCAAGTCACAGGCTCTCCTTCAAAAATCTCTTCGAGGCACATCGACTACAAAAGTTAAGCAACTCGTCGCTGTACCTCGAGGGGGCATTTGTTGACACCAAAAATGTCACTTTGCCTCTTCAAGATCCAAAGGGCTACATGAAGTCGCAACCTGCCATAAATAGGCAATGCTACTTCCAAAAGTCAAATCTTGTCAGAATCAAACAAAAAACTGCAAGATCTTTCAAGACAGCCAAAAGAGGAGTACACAAGAAGTTTCGGGCCATTTCAAAATCATTTGGCCTAACTTTGCTTCTCCGACAGCTGAAAAAGGAGCTCCCGGCGGTGAAAGCATCGGAGACACCAAATCTTCGATCAGAGCCGATGGATGGTCTCAAAATACATCCAAAAGGCTCCACGTCAAGTTCCAAGTCAAACCGACAACGTTTGACCCTACATCAACCCTCGAACAGCTAAATCAAGCCTCTCGGCGGCGAGAACCACCGAGGCCATTACTCATCAGATAGAGCACATGGACGGCTTCAAAATGCTTATAAAGGGCTACACGTCAAATTTCAGGTCATTTCGACAACATTTGACCATAGTTTGACGCTCGGAAGCCAAATCAGGCCTCTCGGTGGCAAAGCTCTCCGGGACCATGGTTTCCAAGACAGACCCTATGGATCATCTTAAAATGACTCCAATAGGTTCTCTGTCAAATTTCAAGTCAATCGGACATCGGTTGACCGCACATCAAACCGCAACATCTTCATCGCGACAAAAGCAAGTCTACTGGTAATAGGACCCCAAACGGCTTCAACAAAAGCCTCTGGTTGGTCTTATTTATTGCTCAAGAGGCTTCACACCAAATTTCAGGTCATTCCGACATCGTTTGACCCAGTTTCAGCTTCTGACGGAAAATCGGCAGCTCTGCGCGACAAAGTCTTCGGCTTTCTCAGGAAATTGGAAACTTTGAAAAATAAAATGCAGGGATTCTCATCAGGTTTCCTACAAAGAAATCAGGCCAACAAATGGTCAAAATGTCAAGGAAAAATACAGAAGAAAAAAGAATCGAAAAACAGCAAAAACGGACATAAAATGGGACACAAAGGGGGGAATGCCCCCCCAGGGTCGCCGGCGACCTTGGAGCACGGGGTCGCCGGGAAGGCCCCGGAAACCCCGGTTTTCGCCGTTTTTTCGCAATTCGAAGAGCCCAGCCTCTGGTACTTTCCAAAATTCATGCTTTTGAGACACCAAGTCCTCTGACATCCGTCCAAAACACAGGTCAATCATCAAGAGTATCGAAGACAACATTGATCGCCACCCGGTCAACCAAAAAAAGTGTGCTTTCTACCCTACCGATCGAGAAATCGACAGGACAGATGGCACCGACCCGTTGTTGACAACCAACACCTGAAGTTACATGGTCATCCGATGTCGATCTACATGAAGATCCATCGATGATCATCACCAGAAGAATCCCAAAAGACGCGGCACGGCCCGCGACTCTTCAACTGCTCGGCGACCACTTAATGCGATTAATTGACTAGCTTTATTACAGTCATTAATCCATTTCTTTGGACGGCCCAATCAGAAGCAAGCATCCTGGAGTTACAAGTCAAGAGATTCATGGCATTTAACCCATGAAACTCCTCCCATCATGGCGATTAAAGGCGATTAAATGCCCTCAATCTCCTCCGGCCAATCAGAAGCCAAGAAAAAGGAGTTACAAAATAAAGAATTCAATTTTGTAACTCCTCCCTTTATGTAGCTTTTTGACAATCAAGGCTCATAAACCCTCCTAAATGGCTACCTAAAAGCCTATAAATAGGAGAGCTCTCCAAGAAGAAAGGACAGCACACAGACAGACAGCAAAAGAAAGAAAACGAATCACAGACAGAAGCACAGAAATTCAGAGAAGGAAAAGAGAGAAAAATCTGCGGAAGTTCTACACCGGCCACCGCTACAAGGTGACAAAAGTCCCTTGGGGGGTACCCCCCCCCCCCAAGGTCCTTGCCTTCTCCTCCTGCCTCCAATGGCTTAGATGTGGCTTTTCAGCCCGTCTACTCGGCTTTTTATTGGACATAGGACCTCCTTTTGGTCTTTGTCCTCTAAAAACCTGAGGTTATAGCCAAGCCAAGCGAATCAATAGCATCCTCTGTTCTCATATGCATGGATGATGGCGAAGCCCACATATGGCTTGCGACCGTCAATCTAAACGAGTCCCCCACAATCTCCTGAGAAGTTAGATCCTCATTTTCTTGCTTTTCATTGTAGTTTGTATTTTTCCAAAAGAGACAAAAATCATAACTCTTGTCTTTCATTATTGATAAGAATTGTAAATCGGCTATAAACGCCAAAATCGGCTATAAACGCCAAAAATCGGCTATAAACGCCAAAATCGGCTATAAATGCCAAAAAAATCGCCTTTCACGGCAAACCAAGAAAAATGTCTCTTTTCTTAAATATATGTGCAATGGAAAACTTGAAAGAAGTTGATTTCCTTTTTACTTGCGAAGGTTGATCTCCGGATCACCACTTGCAATTCCAAGTAAAATAGAAAATCTGGCACACCCACACAAAAAAATGTTGATGCACGCCCCTTGCCCCCCGGTCACGAAAGGGTCGGACCCGACAGACTCCCACGCCCGCCGACCTCGGTAGGAACCGGGCAGGAGCGCGGTCCATCACGCTTTCACTAACCAAAAAGGGATCTCCAAGACCTCTTGATCTTCCACGCTATGACCCGTATCAGATTCTCCTTTTTCTCAAGAAGATGGTGGGATCTCCAAGAGAAAACTACTAGGAACTCTAGGGAGGAACTAGAAAGAGAACTAGAAGAGGGAGAGGAGAAAGACCATGTGCAACTCTTGCACAAGGGGACCTTGGGCGTGAATCCCAATGTATGGAGCAAGCATGGACGTCCAAGGCCTCCTCTCCTCTTATTTATAGCTTTTGCAAGTTGCCTCCTCTTTACTAATTACAATAGAAGTCTTACTTCCATTAATTAGTAACTTACCATATCATAATTAGAAGTCTCACTTCAAATATGATTAGTAACTTTCCAATTCCTTTCTAATTAAAATAGAAGTCTCACTTCTACTAAAATTAGTAAGTCTACTATTACCACTATTAGAAGTCTCACTTCAAATAGAAATAGTAACTTTCCTTTTAGAGTTCAACTAGAATTAGATACTTTCTAATAATTGGGCTAGCGTGGGGACCACTAGGGCTTCCTTAGAAAACTGGCTCCAACTGGGACTCGTGACCCCACATCTCATGTGTAATCCGGGCCCACAGTTAATTGCAAATAACTCCACTATATAAATGCAATTGAACTCCAGTCTTAGGAATATTACATAGAAGACCCTAAACTTCCACATTACCACATGTAGACCCTTCTATCAATATCCATGGATCAATTGGACCTGTCTTCCAAACTAGATCCATATCTTATTATCCTTGAGCCCCAATTTATTATAATGATCAATAGGTACCTTTCCAATTAACTCTTAATCGGAATGGGTGCGCACTTACCAATGATAAATCCATTAATTGGCACAAGGGGATATTAGAGATAGATTCCATCTTGACCATTGAATGTTCCCACAACTCTACTACCATGTACCCAAATCACCGAGGTGTTGACCTACAATTGGCCTCACTCATTGGTGACTCAAAGCAAATGAATAAATAGAAACTTGAGTTCATTAATGTCTCAGGATTGAGAGCCTATTGCTAGGGAATTATGAGAGCAGGCCTTAAAATGAAGACAGTGTTTATAAGGTGCTTCTTATGGTCCTTCAATACATCCAACGTAACAGCACTATGATCCAGAATCTTCCATTCTGATGATCGAGACAAATCACACTATCTCATAGTGATCAAACTGCTGCAACCTTGTCAGTATGAGATGTCCAGTCTCATCACTGGTTGTGAAGATATTTTAAGTATAAGATTTGCCACACATGTCTCCTATATGTGGATCTCATCCATACACATGTGTTACATCTAATATACTTGTGGACCCCGGTTTATCTCATGAACGTATTGGTTGTGTGCAAGTTTATAATAAATCTCCATTCATCTCATGAAAGGAAAGCATGAATATACTAATAAATAAAGAAATTAATCAATTTATTATATCATCTACTGGATTGAGTCCATAAAACTAACAATCGGTGGCATTCAACAACTGCTTGGTGTGTGTTAAGAGGAGGGAGGATCCTTCTCTCGCACACCGTAATTTACATGTTTTCCATGTCCTGGATCGCCATAGATGCGGCAAGTCCAGCCAGGGCATCTGCACGGATGTTTTCACCTCTACGAATGTGGGTGATGTGACCGATATCAAACTTTTGCAAAAGCGATTGTGCCTTGTTATAGTAAGGCAGCAAATCAGGCTTCCTGACTTCAAACTTTTTATTCATTTGGTTGACAATCAGTTGAGAGTCTCCAAAGACTTCCAGCATGGTGATGCCAGATCCGATGGCGAGTTCCAATCCTAGGATCAGAGCTTGGTAGTCAGCTGCATTGTTTGTGCATGGTTCCAGTAGCGAGAAAGCATGTGGAATCATGCATTTGTCAGGGCTAACAAAGAGGATGCCAACTCCCGAGATCAGCTCTCTTTTTTCATTTGCCCTGGTTGCACCGTCAAAGTACATGTCCCAAGAGGCATTTTGTGAGGAAGTCTCCACGTTGTAGATGGGTTCGTCTTGGAGATCATCTCTTAGTGGAGAATCTTTAGGCAATGGATGTTCTACGAGAAAGTCTGCTAAAGCTTGGCTTTTGATTGCTTTTTGTGGTACATACCTAATATCAAATTGTGACAGAAGGATGGACCATTTTGCCAGTCGTGCATTATGAGAACCTGCTTTTGTAACAAGGACCTTCAGGAGGTTGATCCTCGAAACCAGGTAGACTGTGTTGGAAAGCAAGTAGTGACGTGGCTTTTGTATGGTGAACATCACTGCAAAGCATTCATTTTCGACTGGAGAGTAGCGATGCTCTGCACCTACCAGCATGCGGCTGAGGTAGTATAGAGTAGCTTCTTTTCTCTCATCATTTTCTTATGCGAGTAAAGCGCCCAAAGAATGATCAAGGGCTCTTGTGTACAAGATGAATGGTTTTCCAGTGGTAAGAGCAACTAACATTGGAGGTTTGGTAAGGTATGACTTGATATCTTGAAATGCAGCATCACAGTCAGCATCCCATACAAAGTTCACACCTTTTTTCATCAACCGAGAGAATGGACAACACTTCCCCGAAAGGTTGGAGATGAACCGTCTGATGTAGGCCAATCTTCCTTGAAGTCCTTTGAGTTCTCTCAAGGTTCTTGGAAAGGGCATTTCTAGAATAGCCTTGACTTTGATGGGGTCAAGTTATATTCCAGCTTTTCGAACTAGGAATCCGAGGAACTTACCCGACGAGACACCGAAGAAGCATTTTAGGGGATTCATCCGCAGTTTGTGTTTGCGAGGCCGGAGGAAGACTTCTTAAAGGTCTTTGAGATGATCTTCTTTTTTTTTGCTTTTGACGGCGAGGTCATCAACGTAACATTCGACCGTCTTGTGCTGCATATCTTGGAATATTTTCGTCATAGCCCTCTGATATGTGGCACCAACATTTTTCAGACCAAATGGCATGACAGTGTAGCAATACACGCCAAATGGGGTCCGAAAAGAAATGTGTTTTTCATCTTCAAGATGCATCTTTATCTGATTGTAGCCAGAGAAGACATCCATGAATGTCATTCGCTCGAATCCACAGGTATTGTCAATCATTACCTCCGGTATCGGGAGCGAGAATTCATCTTTAGGACATGCGCCATTCAGGTCTCTATAGTCAATACAGACCCGGATCTGTCCACTTTTATTTGTCATGGGGACAATGTTGGCCAACCATTCAGGATGTTGTTCCTCTCGGATGAAGCCAACGCTTTTGAGTTTTTGAACTTCTTGTTCAATTTTATCCATCCCATCCGGACGGAATCTTCTTTGGCCCTGCTTGATAGACTTGATGTCTTCTTGAAGATTGAACTTGTGGACTGCTATTTTGGGGTCTAAACCAGGCTTTCAGTGTAAGACCATGCGAAGCAATCAACGAACTCATGAAGAAAAGCGATATACTCGGGTAACTCATCATCCTTTATATTCTTTCTTATGAATACAGGACGTGGGTTATCTGGTGTTCCCAACTCTATCTTTTAAATAGGATCTTCTGTTGGAAGGTTTGAAGGTGGTTCCTCCACAATATTTTCGGAGCCTTCCAGCTCAACGAACCCTTCTGGGGTTTCAAGGGCATTTCCAGACCAAGGTTTTGTTCCTTTCCATGGGTCTTCTTGATCGGTGATCTTCTCAAGGCTTGCTATGGGATGGTCCCAATCGCCTGTTGAAACTGGGTCAAAGTAAGGTACTTCTTTTGGAGATGAGGGTTCTTTTGGGTCAGAAGACCACATGTCTGTGCCATCGGACAATTCCTCTTCATCGTCAGAGAAATCGTACCAATTGGATGAGCTTCCTGGATCCTTGTCGTCAGTTGACTCATCGAAGAGATATCCAGGGAGATCAATGTCTTCATGGACATGAGATGTTGAGGCTTGGTCGACAAGTCGACTTTTAAGCCTTTGTGTTAACTATCTCAGAGGGGTGTCGGGATCATACCCTTACCCGTGTGAAGACTTTTCTACATAGTCGTAGAGTCTCCAATCTTCTAGCTGGCTTTTGGTCAAGGTGGGCCCCAATGGCGTGAGAATATCGCGGCCTTCTCCTAAACCGACTGAGTTTTGAGCGTCATAGCCCATTTTCTTCATAATAGCTTGTGCCACTGGACTATATAATGATAGTTAAGGCATACCTTCATTTTGGAAAGGTTCAAGCATGGAGTTTGATAAAGAAGCATCCGATCTATGGAAGAAGATCGACTTTTCCTTTGGTGAAGTTGCTGGAACGACGAAGGAAGCAGACGTAGGATCTTCTATGTCATAAGTTGTCTCCATTGGAGTAAGAGCAAGCTAAACTTGTTGAGTGTCAGCTTGGCTTGACGATGTGTCATCTTCTGGCTCTGAATCAGAATTCGTGTCTTGCATGATAAACACAAAAGAGATAACAAATTTGCCCCTAGGCTTTTGCTTTGCCTTCTTCACTTTAGTTGTGAAGACCAAAGGCTTTGAAGGTTTGACGGAGATGATGAATGGAGTTTGAATGCTCTCTTCGGATTTACAGGAGGGTTTGTTTTCTTCTAGTGATTGTTGAGGAGCCTTGCCTTTATCTTTCTGGAGATTTTCGGCAAAAGGGTGTTATTTCTTTCTCCTCTTCTTTTTTTTCACGTTCATACATCTGGGAGTCTACGAAGTGGACTTCTTTACCTTTGAAGGGTTTTCTGTCCGCAAACACTCGATGTATCATGTTGTCGTCGCCAACGAACTTAATGCATTGATGTAGAGTTGAAGGGACAACACCGTTCTCATGTATCAAGAGGCATCTGAGAAGGATGTTGTAGCATGAAGGGGTTTTTTATTGCATACACAGTGACCTCAAAGATAAGAGCACCGATTTGCAACTTAAACTTGATTTTGCCGATAGGCCTTTGAGTACTCCCATCATATCCAAAGATAGATACAAATGTGTGGCTCAGCTTGCTGGGTGGGATGCCCAACTTTTCAAGAGCCGAAGTGGAGATGAGGTTGAGTGCAGAACCTGGGTCGATCTGAACTCTATGTATAGGCATTTCTTTGATGTACCCTGTGAAGTACAGGGGTCGGTTGTGCCTTATTTCGCCAAGTAGGAGGTCTTCCTTAGTGAAGGCGATGGTTGCACTTGTTGCTTTTTTAACCGAGAGGCATTCGATGCATGATCCCTCAGTTTTCTTCTTTTTTCCCTTTGAGGAAGTTTCTGAGTTTTTGACCCGGTAGTCCATTTCAATTTGGAGGACTTACGGGGCATGTTTGTCGACATCCTCATTCATCTTTTGTAATTCTGAAATGAGATTATCTCGAGTGCGCAGAGACATTCATAATAAGTCTAGGATGTGCAGACGTGCGGGTATGTGTTTGAAGTGCTCGATCAAGTCATACTTGAAAGCCTTCTTGGGGCCTGCATGTTTATCATTGTTGCCACTAGGGGCGCTTACAACATCTTTTTCCGAAGGATTTACATAAGTAAAGGAAGATTGGTTGTAATTTTTGTGGTAGTCCCGGACAGAGCGGGTGCCTCAACCAACTTTGAGAGCTTCTTGAGAATGATCTTCGTTTGGAAGATTGTCTTCAGGATTAAAAGGCTGTCATTTCTGTCACGCCCCGAAACCGGGACCTGCAGCGAACCGATCTCGGGGTGCGAAATTTTGGGATAATTTGAAACTTTTGTTATGTTCCCAAGATCCGCGTGAATGAGGATAATCAAATTCCATCATACTCAGAGTATATTTTCGCGGAAGCTACACATGTTGTTACGACTCGGAATCCGTGGCCATCGGGTTCCGTGTCGCACGCAACCAATATCATAAAGCCATCAAATAAACAGACTGGCATAAATCCCATATAAAAACATACTGAGCTGGTAGTAACAATACTAATTAATTCCCACATGTTCAAATTACAATTAACAAATGTCTTAATTACAAACCCAATTAAAAGGCTAACAAAGCCATACAAAATATCCAACTAAACAGAAAAACTACCCCAAGGTTTAAATACGAACTCCGGTGCCAAACTTGACATCTAAGTGATATCAAAGAGCAGCCTCTCACGTCAGACCGGCGGTCCCACCGCCTCCTCTGATCAAACACCTAAAAACGGAAGAGCGGAATCTGGCAACAAACAACAGGGTCAGACACGACGGTCTGGCAAGCAAATAAACAAGTAATATGAAACAAAAGAACATTCGTAAAACCTTATGAAATCATCGTAAATCCATTCAAAAGAGTCTAATCAATAATAACAATAAATCATGCTAAAACGATCGAAAGACCGAACATAAATATCAAAGCGAATAAATAAACAGACTCTGAGCATAAATATCTTAAAAAGATAATAGCCTACGTAAACATTTTAATAATTGAAAACACATGTAAAATCCTGAATAATAGAGACAATACGATGAAAGATCGATATCATAAACATTAGCAAATCCTAAGAATATAATGAGCATAAACAAATAAGAGTCATAAAACAAAGTAATGCACAGATAAAACGTTGGCAACCACACATAGCTATATTCTCCTATTACCGAAGTAACAAGAGCAGACAGAAGCGTAGCCACTGAACGTGGTACTAGAAATAGGATCAGAACCGTAGCCATACAAATGGGACCGGCAGATCAAAAATCAGAACCGTAGCCATACAAATGGGACCGGCAGATAATTATCGTTGCCATGGTCGGTACAGACAGAATCCAAGCTGCAGCTGGCGGACAAATTAAAGATCCCAAGCCGGGTGATCAGCCCGACAAGGTGACCTAAGCCTAGTGTGCCTTTAGGTTTCAAAACTCGAACCGATACGAATTAAACCATAATACTAATCCTTTTGGCTCAGGGGCTCACACCGCATAGCTCTGGCCCCGTCTTGCCTCGAGGTTTCATTTTCAAAATACTAGTCTTATCAAAACAAAAGTCTCATCGAAGAAATCTCGAATGTGACGAACATATTCCAATCTCTTTTCAAATCGAATCGGAGAAAACATACGAATTTTGATGGTGAACCGTTCGAATACACATCAAAGTGATTTGTATAAAATCATACGGTCAATCCTTTCGAACATGGAGAGCCACATGATTTTATAGCAAATCACCGATGCTATTCAAATTAGTTTACCAAAGAGTACAAATACGAATACAAATACATTTCCTGACTTGAAATGGAATGGGTAGTGGAGAATGACTTAATGACTTACCAAGGAACCACCTCAATGCACATTTAACCTTTAAACATTTATTAATAAAGAATGTGTTTGATGCCAATGAAAATCCATAATGTTTAAATGATAAAGTGCGCATTGAGACACGGAAGGTTCCCGGATAATTCCACATACATTCATTCTCACAATGATCCCATTCCCATTTCACAAACTTCAAGTATCACAATAATACCAAACTTTTTCTTATTTAACACTCGAATTTACACATTTCAAAATGTTACAATTCTTCCATTTATTCGAGAGTTTTCAAGACATAAGAGGGATCAAATAGGCCTAGAATTCGTGGAGAAAAGGAGGTTTTAAAAGGGGCTTAAACAGGTCCACAATTGTCCCAAAACAGCCCCCAAATCCAGCTACAAACGAACCCAAGACTGGGCCCAGGTCCGCTCGAGCGACCCAAGGCTCGCTCGAGCGGACCCCTCCCAGAACCTGGGTCGCTCGAGCTGCCCACTGGGTCGCTCGAGCGGACCCAGTTCTGTCTGGGTCCGGATGGGTGCAGAATTTGCACTTTCCACTTTTTTTTTTATTTTCTTTCTTCCTTCCTTTTCTACAACAATTTCTCAATGGAATAAATCCTCAATGAACTTATTAAACTCCCTCAAATCATCATCCATAACTCATTCTAATTAGCCAAACACAACACTTTTTAAATCAAAGTTTTCTTCATTCAACAAGATACTAAATTTTTAGAAGTACAAAAGTTGAACCAAATGAAGTCAATGAAAGAGCAAATACTTAGATTCTAACAAAAATCCAAATCTCATATGAAGTATTCATAAACATTATTCAAATCATTAGAAAACTAAATCCAAAGAAAGGAGAACAAGAAGTAGAATGAAATAAATCATAAAAGTCATTCACATTATAATAAGCATCAAATTAGATGAGTATTCACTTGCCTTGTGTTAAGATGGAGTGAAAATCACTCCAAACACAATTCTCTAAGGTCCAAGGTCCTCCATCTACAAAAGCCCCAAAACAAACCAAAGAAAACCCTAAAAATCCATTTTTCTCAAATCTCCAAGGAAAGCTCTTGCATATGGGATTAAAACACTCCAAATGGAGAGGAAAACAAGAATCTCAAGAAAAGAAGACCATTGCTAACCTTTGGGTGTTCCAAACAAGAAGAAGAGCTTGAAAGAGGGATCTCCTCTAGCTCAAAACTCTTGAAACTACATCCTTGGAAAGCTTAGAAGGTGGGGAAGAAAGCTTGGAGATCAAATCCCTAATTAGCATCCAAGAAGAAGAGATTCAAGAGGAGAGAGAGTGGCTGGAAAAAGGTTCCAGCCACAGCTGGAAAGATTGCAGGAAAATGGGAGAAGAAGAAGAGGGTTCAGCCCTATTTATAAAGTGGGCAAGTGGGTCCCATGGGCCCAATCTTCACAAGACTGAAAGTGGCATTTGCGGGCCCCGAATGGAAACGACGAAGAAGACAAAAACGATCAGCGAAATATCTACTTTCCAAAAAGTATAATTTCCCCAATTTCTGAAATTTTCGAAATTCATGGGCAGATTTAGTGAAAATGTCATTTTTGCCCATTTTCCTCGAAAAACGTGATTTCTGAGTATCAAATCAAAATGATCAAAACATGAAAGTTGTTAAACTTCATAAAATAAGTCAAAATACAACAAATTCAGAATTTTTAGAAATTAAAAGTAATTTCTCATAAAAATACATATCATAGGGACCGGGTCAAACTAAAGTCAACGGTCTTCAAGGCTATGGAAAAATCTAATCAAACTCGAAACCAAGGTCAAACTAAATCAAATCTCACTTAACAAGTTAAACCATGATTAAAACAATACTAAACAAAAGAACTGGGGTCGGGATCTTACATCCTCCCCCCCTTAGAATCCATTTGGTCCTCCAAATGGTCTAAACCAAATCAAAATCGAAAACCCAAAAAGACGAACGAAAACACTGACACCCTACGCTAAACCTCGGCAACTGAGAGATCCTCTTATCAAACTTGACGTTGAGATGCACGGTCACCAACACTCTGATTCGGTTGAAGGCTTCACACTAATCCACATATCTGCTCGAAAATAACCTTCTCTAGCCAAACTGGTGTGCAACAATTCTTCTAAGTACCCTTGGTGTCATCTGTAGTTCTTGTACCGGATCATTTCTTTTACTTATCTCGTCAGTCACTGTCGGTTCAAGAAACTGCAAGTTCTGTCTCTTTCTATCACCTTGGAATTCTGTGTCTTAAATCCTTCAAAGCTGTACACGGTGCTCTTACTATGTCTCTCGAATGCATCATCAGCTTCTGGCCTACAAGAATATCGTCATTCCTTCTTCATTCTGAAATCACAAATTCCAAATTCTATAGGTCTCCTGTCACTGACTTGGTCTGCTACAACCTAGATGTCACACTGCCATAAACCAGATGTCAAACTGCCATAACTTGCTGAGTTGTTCTTTGTCAAAACTTCTTATGGCTTGCCTCCTCAAATTTTACTCTTCAAGTCTTCTACTTTTGACAAGCATAACTGATCTTAGAAATCCAATCTGTGTTCACAACTCCCTATTCCAAGTCTTGAATGATCTTTACTCTCTCATAAATCCAACTTTATCTCCAGCTGAACCAATATACCGCCTGACATCCATCAATCCTTCAATTCATACACCTCCGAACTCCAACCATAGGCTAATACCACTCGCTCCATTCAATGCAATACAAATCTTAAAATTCTTAAACATGATGACTAACACAATTACTTAGCTAACTCTCATCATTTTAAAACATAGTAGAGACTAAACTTCCAAATTAGCAAATAAAGCTTAAATAAATAAAGTTTATCAAAATTTGGATATGAAACCACATTATTCGTTTTGAAATTCATATTTTCACAACCGAACAAATCATTGAAATACTCAACAATTTCAAATTAGGATTTCAAAAATAAATTAAATTCATGTAGTATTACCATACATTAAATTTTATTGAAATCCATTTCCAACCAAACATATACAAAATCTTGAAATCGTCAAGGTTTTGAAATGTAGATGTCAACATTTAAGAAAATTAAAACAAGAGCGAAATTCTAAGGTCATTGTAAAACAATATCTTAAGGAGATTAAACAAAAATTTGAAACACCAATCCTTATGAAAACAAAAATCATGTGACTCATGAAAAGAGTATAATAACACAGTTTATTTCAAAATATGCCTTAAAGAAGAATCATAAATCCATTGTTTAAACACTACAAGGATAAGTTATAGACATAAATGAAAATATAACAAAGATGAAAACATCGCGAAAATCATTCTTATTAAGAAATGGACATCCAAACTACTGAGGTACTCCCTTGCATCTGCATGTTGTCCAATCCAATATCTTGTAAGTCGGTAAAGCCCACAACGTTCCCTTTGCTGCCAAAAAATATCTTGACCACAACGAACCATCCACTTGGTATTTCCTCTGAAAACTACACTGGCTAAGCTACAAGTTATAGGAATTCTCAACCAAAATTATGACAAGGATCATCGAATCCGGAAAATCCCTGAGTTTCTGGCACTAACTCCTAATCTTACTAACTAAGATCACTTCTCCCTTCATAAAAATCAATAGCTGATACGCCTCTTGCAGTCCTTCATCTTGGAAAGATGGTCTGGGTTCACCCAAAAATCCACATTTACTTACCTTGGCACGCTGCATGATGATCTTCAATTAACGGAGAGGGGATCTTCACATACTGCTCAAGTCCTACTTTGGCGACAAATGCACATGTCTTCTCTCATTAACCACATTAGTGATGCTAAAGGCTGAAAGTCTGCTGATGTTCTCCGAAAACAACATACTGAATCCACGAGGTTCTCAGTCTCCGACACAAACAAGACAAAAGACACCGAACAAGAGTACAGAGACTTTAAATTCTCCACCACTAAGGAGGAAATTTGGTCATCCAAATCTCCTAACAACACGAACTAAAAGAAAAGACGAGCAAAGTCTCCCGAACTGAAAGAAAAGCCGACTCAAATCCAAAGAAACAAAGACACGAGAAAACAAATCGACACAATCTAACGAATCCTCACCACACGTTTTATGTCTCTAGAGTATTTTATTTCCTAGAAACTAACCAGCTCTGATACCATTATGTCACGCCCCGAAAGCGGGACCTGCAGCGAACCGATCTCGGGGTGCGAAATTTTGGGATAATTTGAAACTTTTGTTATGTTCCCAAGATCCGCGTGAATGAGGATAATCAAATTCCATCATACTCAGAGTATATTTTCGCGGAAGCTACACATGTTGTTACGACTCGGAATCCGTGGCCATCGGGTTCCGTGTCGCACGCAACCAATATCATAAAGCCATCAAATAAACAGACTGGCATAAATCCCATATCAAAACATACTGAGCTGGTAGTAACAATACTAATTAATTCCCACATGTTCAAATTACAATTAACAAATGTCTTAATTACAAACCCAATTAAAAGGCTAACAAAGCCATACAAAATATCCAACTAAACAGAAAAACTACCCCAAGGTTTAAATACGAACTCCGGTGCCAAACTTGACATCTAAGTGATATCAAAGAGCAGCCTCTCACGTCAGACCGGCGGTCCCACCGCCTCCTCTGATCAAACACCTAAAAACGGAAGAGCGGAATCTGGCAACAAACAACAGGGTCAGACACGACGGTCTGGCAAGCAAATAAACAAGTAATATGAAACAAAAGAACATTCGTAAAACCTTATGAAATCATCGTAAATCCATTCAAAAGAGTCTAATCAATAATAACAATAAATCATGCTAAAACGATCGAAAGACCGAACATAAATATCAAAGCGAATAAATAAACAGACTCTGAGCATAAATATCTTAAAAAGATAATAGCCTACGTAAACATTTTAATAATTGAAAAAACATGTAAAATCCTGAATAATAGAGACAATACGATGAAAGATCGATATCATAAACATTAGCAAATCCTAAGAATATAATGAGCATAAACAAATAAGAGTCATAAAACAAAGTAATGCACAGATAAAACGTTGGCAACCACACATAGCTATATTCTCCTATTACCGAAGTAACAAGAGCAGACAGAAGCGTAGCCACTGAACGTGGTACTAGAAATAGGATCAGAACCGTAGCCATACAAATGGGACCGGCAGATCAAAAATCAGAACCGTAGCCATACAAATGGGACCGGCAGATAATTACCGTTGCCATGGTCGGTACAGACAGAATCCAAGCTGCAGCTGGCGGACAAATTAAAGATCCCAAGCCGGGTGATCAGCCCGACAAGGTGACCTAAGCCTAGTGGTGCCTTTAGGTTTCAAAACTCGAACCGATACGAATTAAACCATAATACTAATCCTTTTGGCTCAGGGGCTCACACCGCATAGCTCTGGCCCCGTCTTGCCTCGAGGTTTCATTTTCAAAATACTAGTCTTATCAAAACAAAAGTCTCATCGAAGAAATCTCGAATGTGACGAACATATTCCAATCTCTTTCAAATCGAATCGGAGAAAACATACGAATTTTGATGGTGAACCGTTCGAATACACATCAAAGTGATTTGTATAAAATCATACGGTCAATCCTTTCGAACATGGAGAGCCACATGATTTATAGCAAATCACCGATGCTATTCAAATTAGTTTACCAAAGAGTACAAATACGAATACAAATACATTTCCTGACTTGAAATGGAATGGGTAGTGGAGAATGACTTAATGACTTACCAAGGAACCACCTCAATGCACATTTAACCTTTAAACATTTATTAATAAAGAATGTGTTTGATGCCAATGAAAATCCATAATGTTTAAATGATAAAGTGCGCATTGAGACACGGAAGGTTCCCGGATAATTCCACATACATTCATTCTCACAATGATCCCATTCCCATTTCACAAACTTCAAGTATCACAATAATACCAAACTTTTTCTTATTTAACACTCGAATTTACACATTTCAAAATGTTACAATTCTTCCATTTATTCGAGAGTTTTCAAGACATAAGAGGGATCAAATAGGCCTAGAATTCGTGGAGAAAAGGAGGTTTTAAAAGGGGCTTAAACAGGTCCACAATTGTCCCAAAACAGCCCCCAAATCCAGCTACAAACGAACCCAAGACTGGGCCCAGGTCCGCTCGAGCGACCCAAGGCTCGCTCGAGCGGACCCCTCCCAGAACCTGGGTCGCTCGAGCGGCCCACTGGGTCGCTCGAGCGGACCCAGTTCTGTCTGGGTCCGGATGGGTGCAGAATTTGCACTTTCCACTTTTTTTTTTATTTTCTTTCTTCCCTCCTTTTCTACAACAATTTCTCAATGGAATAAATCCTCAATGAACATATTAAACTCCCTCAAATCATCATCCATAACTCATTCTAATTAGCCAAACACAACACTTTTTAAATCAAAGTTTTCTTCATTCAACAAGATACTAAATTTTTAGAAGTACAAAAGTTGAACCAAATGAAGTCAATGAAAGAGCAAATACTTAGATTCTAACAAAAATCCAAATCTCATATGAAGTATTCATAAACATTATTCAAATCATTAGAAAACTAAATCCAAAGAAAGGAGAACAAGAAGTAGAATGAAATAAATCATAAAAGTCATTCACATTATAATAAGCATCAAATTAGATGAGTATTCACTTGCCTTGTGTTAAGATGGAGTGAAAATCACTCCAAACACAATTCTCTAAGGTCCAAGGTCCTCCATCTACAAAAGCCCCAAAACAAACCAAAGAAAACCCTAAAAATCCATTTTTTACAAATCTCCAAGGAAAGCTCTTGCATATGGGATTAAAACACTCCAAATGGAGAGGAAAACAAGAATCTCAAGAAAAGAAGACCATTGCTAACCTTTGGGTGTTCCAAACAAGAAGAAGAGCTTGAAAGAGGGATCTCCTCTAGCTCAAAACTCTTGAAACTACATCCTTGGAAAGCTTAGAAGGTGGGGAAGAAAGCTTGGAGATCAAATCCCTAATTAGCATCCAAGAAGAAGAGATTCAAGAGGAGAGAGAGTGGCTGGAAAAAGGTTCCAGCCACAGCTGGAAAGATTGCAGGAAAATGGGAGAAGAAGAAGAGGGTTCAGCCCTATTTATAAAGTGGGCAAGTGGGTCCCATGGGCCCAATCTTCACAAGACTGAAAGTGGCATTTGCGGGCCCCGAATGGAAACGACGAAGAAGACAAAAACGATCAGCGAAATATCTACTTTCCAAAAAGTATAATTTCCCCAATTTCTGAAATTTTCGAAATTCATGGGCAGATTTAGTGAAAATGTCATTTTTGCCCATTTTCCTCGAAAAACGTGATTTCTGAGTATCAAATCAAAATGATCAAAACATGAAAGTTGTTAAACTTCATAAAATAAGTCAAAATACAACAAATTCAGAATTTTTAGAAATTAAAAGTAATTTCTCATAAAAATACATATCATAGGGACCGGGTCAAACTAAAGTCAACGGTCTTCAAGGCTATGGAAAAATCCAATCAAACTCGAAAACCAAGGTCAAACTAAATCAAATCTCACTTAACAAGTTAAACCATGATTAAAACAATACTAAACAAAAGAACTGGGGTCGGGATCTTACAATTTCTCATTTACTAGAGAGATGTATCTTTAGCAGAGTTGTCATCCTCAGTGATTGTGTTGCACGGAGCATTTTCCGGGGGCAAGTCTTGAACATCATCCAGTAACTTTTATTCGTAGTTAACCAATTAATCGTCCCAAGTATCAATAGTTGGGGTATCTTCATGATGATCAGTCGGGAAGAGTGTGAGTTCTGAAGTCACAGTCTCAGGAGAAGAAACTTGAGAGTGTGCCATCTCTGTGAAAGTCACGTGAGACGAGGTAGCTCCAGAGGATATGGTGCTAGGCGTCATCAGAGTGTAAGTGATCTCATCAGACGAGGCTTCGGAAGAGATATAATCCTGAATTATCACATTATAGGCAGCTCTGATAGGAGATGTTGCCAGAATGGACTCTTGGGAGTCAGACTCATCTTCAGAAGTAAGAGAATCAACAACTTTCTCCATTTTCAGGAGTTAAGGGAGGAGCTACCTGGTGGTCTTCAGGGACATCCGGCTCTGAATTGCGAGGAAGCTCGTTGACGCGGTCTTGCTCTTGTTCTAGAGTGAGATCTGCAAGATCCTCGCATATTCCTCACGATCAGGCATGGGAGCCAAATCTTCTTCTTCGTCTGCTCTTTGTGGTTTAACATGGTTGATTTCCACTGGAGCAACGACGGGTGCTGGGTCAACAACATTTTCTTGTACAGCCTCTTGGTCTTCTTCATCATCAGAACAAGATCCTTTTGGCTATAAGGAGTTATACTAGATTACTGGCATAAGGAGAGTTTCAGGAACCCATTCTTCATCGGAGAGGAATTCTCCTGTTTCAAGGGATTCCTCCCACTCATCGATGTCGTTGGACTCGTATCCATCATCGGTGTCGCTGGACTCGTATCCATCAATGGAGAATCCAACTACCGAATTGCAATAATAAGATGGCCCCTACGTGGCTTCTTTTTTGAATTGAGGTGGCATGAAATCACTGAGAGTGAATTTTCTTACCCCCTTTTGAAGTTCTGGAAGGGACGTTTTTGTTGCCCCCAGTCAATCGGTAGAAGAGGTCTTTGACTATTCATGGACTTCTTATTTTGGCTGGGTCTTCTCTTGCCGTTTGATCTTGAGAAGATGTTTCCTAACATGCCTTCACAGTTGAGCTGTCGGCTTTGTTTTCACAACCTCCCACTTTTCATATTCCAGGAGATCGGGATGTACCCATATGGGTTGTCTGTCTTGTGTCGGGTAAGGAGCTAGCACTTCGGATGCTTGAATTCTTTTTATCACCTTGAAGGAAGTAATGATCTTCTTCTTTGGTGATTTTGATGTTTGTCCACATGACAGCATGTTGACGGAGGTAGACCCATAGTTTTTGTCAAAGGTGATGACTCCATTTTTCCACATCTCGTTTATCTTCTCTCTCACAATGAAGCATTGATTGAGAGGATGCGAGATCATCTGGTGGTATGGATAGTATCGAGGATCATTGGTTTTGCCAACATCTCCCGGTCTTTTGGGTTCAGGCAAGGTGAGCTTGCCGTTTGCCATGAGAGCCCCGAAGAATTCATCAACATCTTCATCAAACGGGTATTTCTTTTCTACTCGTTCTTTGAAGGCATCAGAGAGTTCTGGTCTCTTACCTGCAGCTTTGTTTTCTGCTTTCTTTGGTGGCTGAGGAGCTGACTTGGTTTGCACATTAAGGACCTCTATTTTCTTTGGTTTAGAGGTTGCAATGGCAGTTGGTTCCTTCCCAGATGATTTCTGACTGTTGAGGTCTTTGATCACCGTTTCGGCCTCCATGGAAGCTTCTAGGAGTTCTCCCAGGTTTTTTTATTTATTGCCGATGTTCATGGAGTGGATTCTTGCTCTCATGTTGTTTCGACAGATGTCGACTAGCGACGCTTGTGGCAGTACATCTGAACATTTGTACGCCATTGCTTTCCACTTGTGAATGAAGTCGTATATTGACTCATTCTCCCCCTGGTTTAGGCTACAAAGCTGAGCCATAGCAGCTGGACGATCCTCACCTTTGAAGTGAGTCAGGAAGCGTGTCTCTAGCATGGCCCATGTTTGGATGGAGTCCTCCGGCAAAGTGGAGTACCAGTCAAAAGCCGTACCTTTTAGGGTACTTGCAAAGAGGCGGATCTTCAGTGCATCTTAATCCGCGATAGCTCCTATCAAGATTTTGAAGTGGATGACGTGTTGTCTGGCTGATCCTTATCCCATATATGTTTGGAGAGTAGGATGCTTGAATTTTGTGGGGAACGAGACCGAGTCCATCCATAAGGGATATGGTGGCTTGATCCCATGTTCCTTGAGTATATCCTCTTCTTTTGCTTTGGCGAGGATACTATCTACGTCCTTTTTGGTAAAGGCGCATGACTCATTTTCTTCTCCATTTACCTCATCATCATGAAGATTCGGAGAAGGTTCATTGTTCGCCTAATTTTGAAAGGCGAGGAGAAGGTTTTCCATCAGAGTTTCAATCCTCTGTTGGCCTTGTTCCAACTGCTGGATGTGTGTGAGTGCATCATCTTGAGGTGGATTGCAAGGTGGTGGCTCAGAATTTGTAGCCAGGACGTTCATCCTTCGGGATTCGAACGAAGAAATTATCCTGGTGACTGAGCTCGGGCTCATTCTTTTTTATGAAGAGCTTGAGGAAGGATCATTATGCCGTCCTTGGCTTGAAGGAGCATGGGTTTCTTTGGGATGTCTTCGTGTCCTGGAGACGATGCGAGTCACCGGACGTCGGACATGGATTTTGGATGCTGACTTTTGGCGTCTTCTGGTTTTTCCAACCATATGGATAGCAGCAACTTGGTCGGATCTTTCTTTTTTAACCCATTTATGGGAGACTTGAAGTGTAGCAGGTTGGGTCCTTTGCTTCTCTAGTCTCTTTTGTCGATACGATGCGTGGCGGCGTGTACGACGAGCAATTTGAGCTTCGGTCAGCTTTGGCTGGGCTTTGACAATGAAGGATGTGCTCCCTCGGGCGCAGCAGCCGAGCCTGTCTTCTTTGTAGCTAGGCAAGGATAGGATGCGAACCCGGTCCTTTGCCTGTTGAAGCGAAGCTTTGAATTTTTCGAGTTCGGCCCCTGTAGAGATGAAGGGTTGAACTGCAGGATTGTAGGCCTTAGCAGGTGCTTGTAGAGAGACCTAGTGATGCATGACTTGATTTTGGGCTTTTAGGAACAAGCCGGCTCATGCTGGGTTGACTTGGTTGTCAGGTTGGAGATGGGTCTCTCCTCTTTCATGTAGGCAAGAGGGTAGAAGTGGATCTCCTTGAGTGTGGCCAGGTATGCTGGCTTTGTGGATGTTTGGGACCTTCTTTATTTTGGTGAAGGTTTTGGGGACCATGTCTTGGGATAGACCTGGTTGTTTGTGGGTTGAGGCTTCGCGAGGGTGCCGCAGGCTTCTGGTTTCTTGGCTTTTCGCCTTTGGTGTCACGGTGGTGACACGTTGAGAGGCGATCTTCTGCTTTTTGGCAGGCACGATTTCTTATTCGGGAAGTAGGAATGGTCCCAGCGTCCCAAAGATGATAGTCTGGGGAGTCGAGGTCGACCCGGATTCAGAGAGTTGCCGAGAGAGGTGACGCTTCGGCAGCTGACAGGTCACTTATGAGTGCGTGTTTTGCTTCTGTTGAAGCATGAGTTAGTGCTTGTTCTCGTCGAAAGTAATGGTCAAGGAAGCTGCCATTGTTAGTTTTCAAAAAATTTATGAAAAAAGACCACATCCATTAGTAATCACAAGATTATAATGATCATAAATGGGAAGTTCTAAGGTTTTGTCTTTTCAAATTGCTCGAGGGACATGGTCCGACCCAAACAACATGAAGAAGGCAAAAAGCCATAGATGGTATAATTGTTTTGATCGCAAGTATAGCAAGCCCAGAATGAGCATTCCAGTGACTGTTAGAAGCAATTGTAAACCTAAATTTGACTTTATCGAGAAGCAGGGCTTGCTCGAGGTAAGACGAATATAAGGTTGGAGATACAAATGTGCCGGTCGCAAATACAGTAGACCCTAAAAGGGCATACCAGTAGGATGGTATTCCAATCCAAATACGGGCTCAACATTTCTACGAGCACCAGTACCCAGAAGGGAAGGAACCACAATTTCTCGAATTTGAACCCAAAATGACGAGAGTTTTTTTTGAAAGGTTAATATCGAAATCATCAAAGAGAGCGAAAGGCATTCCAATCTTAACACGGGCTCAACATTTCTGCGAGTGCCAGTGCTCAGAAGGGAAAAAATAAGAATTTCTTAGATCTGAACCCAAAGATGACCGAATTTTTTTTAAAGATTTTTTTTAAATTAAGTTTTTCTAAGATTTATATTTTTTAGATTTTTTTTAAAAAAAAGGATTTTTTTTATTTTTATTATTCTTTTAAAACAAATTAAGTTTTTTTTAGAAGATTTTTATTTTTTTTAAGATTTAAAGACGAGAGAGTACACATAGGCCTCCTAACCCGGTCTTATGAAACCTCAATTGATAGAATTGCCCCCAGGTAAGGATAGGATTACATAATGAACCCGTTTGGAGGACCCTTGCCTAGAATAGTCAAGTTGTCTCCACACTCTGGACAAGGCTTTTCTTGAATCAATCATGATCAAAGAACACAATTGGTTTAACCTTAGTGGTCTATGTCTTTTTTTTTAGATCCCTAATAGACTCGTCGAAGAGAAACGATGGCCCAATCCCCGATCTGAACACAGGCTCAACATTTCTACGAGCACCGGTGCCCAAAAGGGAAAGGATCAAAGTTTCTCAATTTTGAATCCAAAATGAGAAATCTGATTTTTTTTTTTAAGATCTCTAATGAACTCATCGAAGAGAAAGATTGCCCAAATCTCATTTCAACAGGCTCAACATTTCTGCAAGCACATGGACGATAAGAGAGGATCAAAGTTTCTCAATTTTGAATCCAAACTGAGAAATCTGATTTTTTTTTAGATCTCTAATGAACTCATCGAAGAGAAATGATGGCCCAAATCCCAATTCGAACAGGATTAACATTTCTGCAAGCACATGGACGATAGGAGAGGATCAAAGTTTCTCAATTTTGAATCCAAATTGAGAAATCTAATTTTTTTAAAGATCTCTAATGAACTCATCAAAGAGAAACGATGACCCAAATCCCAATTCAAACAGGCTCAACATTTCTACAAGCACATGGACGATAGGAGAGGATCAAAGTTTTTCAATTTTGAATTCAAACTGAGAAATCTGATTTTTTTTTATTTACATCTCTAATGAAATCATCGAAGAGAAACGATGGCCCAAATCCCAGTTCGAACAGGCTCAACATTTCTACAAGCACATGGACGATACGAGAGGATCAAAGTTTCTCAATTTTGAATCCAAACTGAGAAATCTGATTTTTTTTAAAAGAGAAAGAGTGGAAATAAATTAAAAGATAGAATTAGAAATTTCCAAAAAATCCCATCTCATTTTTTTTAGATGCGAAATCCAACATAGGCCACCAACTAGAAAGTAGCTAAGGAATCTAGAAAAGAAGTATAAGCATAGAGCAAAAATATGGTATGCAAATATTTCATTTCCAAGCATCGTGTTCTCAAATGAACGAGTCCCACCGGGTGTGCCAGCTTGATGGACCGCACATTTCACTCTCTCGGCGCTATCGAGGTCGGCAAACGTGAGAGTTCGTTTGGCCCAACCCCTTCGCGCCCGGAGGGGGCGAAAGCGAGCATCAACATTTTTTTTTGGGTGGATGTGCTAGATTTTCTATTTTACTTGAAATTACAAGTGGTGATCCGGAGATCAACCTTCGCAATTAAAAAGGAAATCAACTTCTTTCAAGTTTTCATTGCACATATATTTAAGAAAATATATATGGTTTTGAAATGCCGACATAAGCGATTTCAGTTGTTTTGCCGTGAAAGGCGACTTTTGGCATTTATAGCCGATTTTTAGCGTTTATAGCCGATTTACAATTCTTATCAACAATGAAAGACAAGAGTTGTGATATTTTTATCTTTTTTAGAAAAATACAAACTTTGAAAAGTAAGAAAAGGGGGATCTAACTTCTCAGGAGATTGTGGGGGACTTGTTCAAATTGATGGTCGCAAGCCATATGTGGACTTCGCCATCATCCATGCAGATGAAAACAGAGGATGCTCTTGATTCACTTGGCTGTTGACACCAAAAATGTCACCTTGCTTCTTCAAGATCCAAAAAGCTACATGAAGTCGCAACCTGCCATAAATAGGCAATGCTACTTCCAAAAAATCAAATCTTGTCAGAATCAAACAAAAACTGCAAGATCCTTCAAAACAGCCAAAAGAGAAGTACACAAGAAGTTTCGGGCCATTTCAAAATTATTTGGATTAACTTCGCTTCTCCGGCAGCTAAAAAGGACCTCCCGGCGGCGAAAGCATCGGAGACACCAAATCTTCGATCAGACTCGATGGATGGTCTCAAAATACATCCAAAAGGCTCCACGTCAAGTTCCGAGTCAAACCGAATACGTTTGACCCTACAACAACCCTCGAACAACTAAATCAAGCCTCTCGGCGGCGAGAACCACCAAGGCCATCACTCATCAGATAGAGCACATGGACGGCTTCAAAATGCTTACAAAGGGCTACACGTCAAATTTCAGGTCATTTCGACAACATTTGACCATACTTTGACGCTCGGAAGCCAAATCAGGCCTCTCGGCGGCGAAGCTCCCCGGGACCAAGATTTTCAAGAGAGAGCCTATGGATCATCTTAAAATGACTCCAATAGGTTCCCTGTCAAATTTCAAGTCAATCGGACATCGGTTGACCACATATGAAGCCGCGACATCCTCATCGCGACAAAAGCAAGTCTACTGGTGATAGGACCCCAAACGGCTTCAAAACTCAAAAAATCCTATGGTTGGTCTTATTTATTGCTCAGCAGGCTTCACCCCAAATTTCAGGTCATTCCGACAACGTTTGACCCAGTTTCAGCTTCTGACGGAAAATCGGCAGCTCTATTCGACAAAGTCTTCGGCTTTCTCATAAAATTGGAAACTTTGCAAAACAAAATGCAAGGATTCTCATCAGGTTTTCTACAGGGAAATCAGGCCAATAAATGATCAAAAATGTCAAGAAAATATACAGAAGAAAAAAGAATAAAAAAACAGCAAAAACGGACACAAAACGGGACAAAAGTTGGGAAAACCCTGAGTCCGGGATCGCCGGGAGGGCCCCGGAAACCCCGTTTTTCGCCGTTTCTTCACGATTCGAAGCATCTGACCTCTGGTATTTTCAAAACTTCATACTTTTGAGACACCAAATCCTCTGACATCCATCAAAATCACGGGTCAATCATCAAGAGTATTGAAATCAACATTGATCGCCAACCGGTCAAACCAAAAAAAAAGTGTGCTTTCTACCCGACCAATCGAGAAATCGACAGGACAGATGGCACCGACCCGCTATTGGCAACCAATACCTGAAGTTACATGGTCATCTGATGCCGATCTACATGAAGATCCATCATTGATCATCGCCAGAAGAATCCCAAAAGACGCGGCACGGCCCGCGACTCTTCAACTGCTTGGCGACCACTTAATGCGATTAATTGACTAGCTTTATTACAGTCCTTAATCCATTTATTTGGACGGCCCAATCAGAAACAAGCATCCGGGAGTTACAAGTCAAGAGATTCATGGCATTTAACACATGAAACTCCTCCCATCATGGCGATTAAAGGAGATTAAATGCCATCAATCTCCTCCGGCCAATCAGAAGCCAAGAAAAAGGAGTTACAAAATAAAGGAATTAAATCCTGTAATTCCTCCCATTATGCGGCTTAATGACAATAAAAGTCCATAAACCCTCCTAAATGGCTACCAAAAAGCCTATATATAGGAGAGCACTCCAAGAAGAAAGGACAGCACAGAAAACACACCACAGACTATCCGAAAACTCAGATAAAAAAAGGCATCAGAAATCTAAGAGAAAGAAAGAGAGAAAACTCTGCGGAAGTTCTACACCGACCACCGCTACAAGGTGACAAAAGTCACTTGGGGGGTACCCCCCAAGGTCCTTGCCTTCTCCTTCTGCCTCCAATGGCTTAGACGTGGCTTTTCAGCCCGTTTACTTGGCTTTTTATTAGACATAGGACCTCCTCTTGGTCTTTGTCCTCTAAAAACCTAAAGTTATAGCCAAGCCAAGCGAATCAATAGCATCATCTGTTCTCATCTGCATGGATGATGGCGAAGTCCATATATGGCTTGCGACCGTCAATCTGAACGGGTCCCCCACAATCTCCTGAGAAGTTCGATCCTCCCTTTCTTGCTTTTCATTGTAGTTTGTATTTTTTCAAAAGAGACAAAAATCACAACTCTTGTCTTTCATTATTGATAAGGATTGTAAATCGACTATAAACGCCAAAAATCGGCTATAAACGCCAAAATCGGCTATAAATGCAAAAAAAAAATCGCATTTCATGGCAAATCAAGAAAATGTCTCTTTTCTTAAATATATGTGCAATGGAAAACTTGAAAGAAGTTGATTTCCTTTTTACTTGCGAATGTTGATCTCCAGATCACCACTTTCAATTCCAAGTAAAATAGAAAATCTGGCACACCCACATAAAAGAAATGTTGATGCACGCCTCTGCCCCCCCCCCCTCCCCCCGGTTACGAAAGGGTCGGACCCAAACGGACTCCCACGTCCGCCGACCTCGGTAGAACCGAGCGAGCAGAATGCGCTGGTCCATCAAGCTGGCTCCACCCGGTGGGACCCGTTCATTTGAGAACACGATGCTAGAAATGAAATATTTGCATATCATATCTATTGCTCTATGCTTATACTTCTTTGCTTGATTCCTTGGCTACTTTCTAATTGGTGGCCTATATTGGATTCCGCATCTAAAGAAAATGAGATGAGATTTTTTGAAAATTTCTAATTCTTTGAATTTATTTCCACTCTTTCTCTTTTCAACAAAAAAAATCGGATTTTTGGATTCAAAATTGAGAAACCTTGATCCTTTCCTATAGTTCATCGTGCTTGCAGAAATGTTGAGCCTGTTCGACTAAGGTTTTGGGCCATCGTTTCTCTTCGATGAGTTAATTAGAAAAGAAATAAACAATAAAAAAACAAAAAATCAGATTTTTCATTTTTGGATTCAAAATTGAGAAACCTTGATCCTTTCCTATCGTTCATCGTGCTTGCAGAAATGTTGAGCCTGTTCGACTAAGGTTTTGGGCCATCGTTTCTCTTCGATGAGTTAATTAGAAAAAAAATAAAAAATAAAAAATAAAAAAATCAGAGTTTTCATTTTTGGATTCAAAATTGAGAAACCTTGATCCTTTCCTATCGTTCATTGTGCATGCAGAAATGTTGAGCCTGTTCGACTCAGGTTTTGGGCCATCGTTTCTCTTCGATGAGTACAATAAAAAAAAAACTAAAAAACAAAAAATTAGATTTTTCATTTTGGATTCAAAATTGAGAAACCTTGAACCTTTCCTATCGTTCATCGTGCTTGCAGAAATGTTGAGCCTGTTCGACTAAGGTTTTGGGCCATCGTTTCTCTTCGATAAGTTCATTAAAGATCTAAAATATATATATATAAAAGAAGACAGAACATTAAGGTTAAACCAACTGCGTTCTTTGATCATGGTTGGCTCAAGAAAAGCCTTGTCCAGAGTGTGGAGACAGCTTGACTGTTCTAGGCAAGGGTCCTCCAAACGGGTTCATTAAGTAATCCTACCCTTACCTGGGGGCAATTCTATCAATCGAGATTTCATAAGACCGGGTTAGGAGGCTTATGTGTACTCTCTCGTCTTTTAAATAAAAAAAATTTCAAAATAAAAATTTTAAAATAAAAAATAAAAAAAAATTTTCAAAAAATAAATCTTAAAAATAAATAAATAAATAAAAATTAAAAAAAAAATCTTCAAAAAAAAAAAAAAACTTCCGTCATTTTGGGTTTAGATTGGAGAAATTTTGGTCTTCTCCTTTCTGAGCACTAGCATTCGCTGAAATCGCTAAGCCCGTGTTCAGATTGGAGTGCCTTTTGCTCTCTTTGATGAACCCGATATTGGCCTTTCAAAAAAAAAAAAAAAAAACTCGTCATTTTTGGATTCAGATCCGAGAAATTATGGTTCATTTCCTTCTGAATACTGGCGCTCGCGAAAATCGCTGAGACCGTATTTGGATCGGAATACCATCTGCTCTCTTTGATAAATCTAATATTGACCTTTCAAAACAGGAAATCTCATCTCATGGATACGGTCTCCAAACATTTCTGTCTAGCGGTACTAGTACGCCCTTTCAGGGTCTACTGTATTCGCGACTGGCACATTTGTAACTCCAACTTTATATTCTTCTTACCTCGAGCAAGCTCTGCTTCTCGATAAGTCGAATTTAAGTTCACAATTGCTTCTAGTAGTCACTGGGACGCTCATTCTGGGCTTCCATACCTACGATCAGAACAATTGTACACTCTATGGCTTTCTGGCTTCTTCATATTGCTTGGGTCATCTCCCTCGAGCAACTTGAAAACACAAAACCATAGAACTTCCCATTTATGATCATTATATTCTTGTGATTACTAATGGATGTGGTCTTGTTTCATAAACTTTTTGAAAACTAACAATGGCAGCTTCACTAACCATTACCTTCGACGAGAACAAGCACCAACTTATGCTTCAACAGAAGCAAAACTACGCGCACCTACAAGCGCCCCATCAGCTGCCGAAGCGTCAACTCCCTCGGCAACTCTCTGAACTCCGGGTCGACCTCGACTCCCCGGACTATCGTCTTTGGGACGCTGGGACCATTCCTACTTCTTAAGGAACAAACTGCTCCTTCCAAGAAGTAGAAACTCGCCTCTCAACGTGTCACTACCGTGACACCAAAGGCGAGCACCAGAAGGCCCGAAGCCCGTGGCAGCCCCACGAAGCCTCGACCCGCAAACGACCAGGTCTATCTCAAGACTTGGTCCCCAAGACCTTCACCAAAACAAAGAAGGTCCCAAACATCCACCAAGCCAGCATTCCTGGCCCCACTCATGGAGAACCAGTTCTACCCTCTTGCTTACATGAAAGAGGAGAGACCCATCTCCAACTTGACTCCCAAGTCAACCCAGCATGAACCGGCTTGTTCCTACAAGCCCAAAATCAAGTCATGCATCACAAGGCCTCTGCAGACATCTGCTAAGGCCTACAAACCTGCAGTTCGACCCTTCATCTCTACAGGGGCCGAACTCCAAAAATTCAAAGCTTTGCTGCAACAGGCGAAGGACAGGGTTCACATCCTGTCCTTGACTAGTTACAAAGAAGACAGGCTCGGCTGCTGCGCCCGAGGGAGCACATCCTTCATCATCAAAACCCAACCAGAGCTGACCGAAGCTCAAATTGCTCGTCGTATACGCCGCCGCGCGTCGTATCGGCAAAAGAGACTAGAGAAGCAAATGACCCAGCCTCCTACACTTCAAGTCTCTCCCAAATGGGTCGAAAAAGAAAGACCCAACCAAGTTGCTGCTGTCCATATGGTTGGAAAAACCAGAAGACGCCAAAAGTCAGCAACAAAAATCCATGTCCGACGTCCGATGACCCGCAGCGTCTCCAGGACAATAAGACATTCAGAAGAATCCCCTGCTCCTTCAAGCAAAGAACGGCAGAGTGATCCTTCCTCAAGCTCTTCTTCAAAAAGAATGAGCCCCAACTCAGTCACCAGGACAGTTTCTTCATTCGAATCTCGAGGGATGAACGTCCTGGCTACAAATTCTGAGCCACCACCCCACAATCCACGTCAAGATGATGCGCTCACACGCATCCAGCAGTTGGAACAAGGCCAACAGAGGATTGAAACTCTGATGGAAAACCTTCTCCTCGCCTTCCAAAATCAGGCGAACAATGAACCTCCTTCGAATCATCACGACGATGAGGTAAATAGAGAAGAAAATGAATCATGCGCCCTTACCAAAAAGGGCGTAGACGGTATCCTCGCCAAAGCAGAAGAAGAGGATATACTCAAGGAGCATGGGATCAAGCCACTATATCCCTTATGGATGGACTCGGTCTCGTTCCCTACAAAATTCAAGCATCCTACTCTCCAAACATATATGGGGAAAGGATCAGCCAGACAGCACGTCATCCACTTCAAGATCCTGACGGGAGCTATCGCGGATCAAGATGCACTCAAGATCCGCCTCTTTGCAAGTACCCTAAAAGGTACGGCCTTCAATTGGTACTCCACTCTGCCGGAGGACTCCATCCAAAACTAGGCCATGCTAGAGACACTCTTCCTGACTCACTTCAAAGGTGAGGATCATCCCGCTACTATGGCTCAGCTGTGCAGCCTAAAACAGGCGGAGAATGAGTCAACATATGACTTCATTCACAAGTGGAAAGCAATGGCATACAAATGCTCTGATGTATTGCCACAAGCGTCGCTAGTCGACATCTGCCGAAACAACATGAGAGCCAGAATCTGCTCCATGATCATCGGCAACAAATCAAAAAACCTGGGAGAACTCCTAGAACCTTCCATGGAAACTGAAACGGTGATTAAAGACCTCAACAGTCAGAAATCATCAAGAAAAGAGCCAACCGCCATTGCAACCTCTAAACCAAAGAAGAAAGAGGTCCTCAATGTGCAGACCAAGTCAGCTCCTCAGCCACCAAAGAAAGCTGAAAACAAAGCTGCTGGTAAGAGACCTGAACTCTCAGATGCCTTCAAAGAACGAGCAGAGAAGAAATACCCATTTGATGAAGATGTTGATGAAATCTTCGGGGCTCTTGTGGCAAACGGCAAGCTCACCTTGCCTGAACCAAAAAGACCGGGTGATGTTGGCAAAACCAACGATCCTTGGTACTGTCCATACCATCAGATGATCTCGCATCCTCTCAATCAATGCTTCGTTGTGAGGGAGAAAATAAACGAGATGTGGAAAAACGGAGTCATCACCTTTGACAAAAACTATGGGTCTGCCTCCGTCAACATGGTGACATGTGGACAAACATCAAAATCACCGAAGAAGAAGATCACTACTTCCTTCAAGGTGATAAAGACAATCCAAGCGTCCGAGGACCTGGTTCTTTACCCGACACCAGACGGACAACCCATATGGGTACATCCCGATCTCTTGGAAGATGAAAATTGGGAGGTCGTGAAAGCAAAGCCTACAGCTCAACAGCGAAGGCAGGCTAGGAAATATCTCCTCAAGCTCAAACAGAAAGAGAAGACCCAGCCAAAACAAGAAGTCAAAGAAAAGCCTCTGCCGCTTCACTGGAGGCAACAAAAACATTCATTCCAGAGACTTCAAAAGGGGTAAGAAAATTCACTCTCAGTGATTTCATGCCACCTCAATTCAAAGAAGCCACGCAGGAGGCATCATACTCTTGCAATTCGGTAGTTGGATTCTCCATTGATGGATATGAGTCCAGCGACACCGATGATGGATTCGAATCCAACTACACAGACGAGTGGGAGGAGTCCCTTGAAACAGGAGAATATCTCTCCGATGAAGAATGGGTTCCCGAGACACTTCTTATGCCAGAAACCTGGTATAACCCCCTACAGCCGCAAGGATCCTGGTCTGATGATGAAAAGACCAAGAGGCTGTACAAGAAAATGCTGCTGACCCAACACCTCTCATTGCTCTAGTGAAAATCAACAATGTTGAGCCACAAAGAGTTGATGAAGATGAAGATTTGGCTCCTATGCCTGATCTTGAAGAATATGCAAGGATCTTGCAGCGTCTCGCTCTAGAATAAGAGCAAGACCGCGTCAACGAGCTTCCTCGCAATCCAGAGCCTGAAGTCCATGAAGACCATCAGGTACATCCTCCCTTAACTCCTGAAAATGGAGAAAATTGCTGGATAGAAGATCCTCTTACATCCGAGGATGAGTCTGACTCCGATCAGGCAACGTCTCCTGTCAGAGCTTCCTGTAATGTGATAATTCGGGATTATAGCTCTTCCGAAGCATCGTCTGATGAGATCACTTACACTCCGGCGACGCCTAGCAATGTATCTTCTGGAGCCACCTCATCTCACGTGACTTTCACTGAGATGACACCCTCTCAGGTTTCTTCTCCTGAGACTGTGACTTCAAAGTTCACACCCTTCCTGACTGAAGAATTCCCAGCTATTTATGCTTGGGACGATGAATTGGTCAACGAAGAAGAAAGGTTGCTGGATGTTGTTCAGGACCTGTTCCCGGAAAATGCTCCGTGCAACACAATCACTGAGGATGGCAACTCTGCTGCTGATACATCCTCATCAAATGAAAAATGACAGCCTCTTGATCCTGAAGACAATCTTCCAAACGAAGACCCTTCTCAAGAAGCACTCGAAGTTGGTAGAGGCACCCGCTCTGGCCGGGACTACCACAAAAATTACAACCAATCTTCCTTTACATATGTAAATCCTTCAGGAAAAGATGTTGTAAGCGCCCCTAGTGGCAACAATGATGAACATGCAGGCCCTAAGGAGGCTTTTAAGTATGACTTGATTGAACACTTCAAGCACATACCTGCACGTCTGCACATCCTGGATTTGTTGCGAATGTCTCCACACACTCGTGATAATCTCATTTCAGACTTACAAAAGCTAAATGAGGATGTCGACAAACATGCCCCGCAAGTCCTCCAAATTGAAATGGATTACCGGGTCAAAAACTCAGAAGCTTCCTCAAAGGGAGAAAAGAAGAAAATTGAGGGATCATGCATTGAATGCCTCTCGGTTAAAAAAGCAGCCAGTGCAACCATCGCCTTCACAAAGGACGACATCCTACTTGGCGAAACCAGGCACAACCGACCCCTGTACTTCACAGGGTACATCAAGGAAATGCCTATGCACAGAGTTCAGATCGACCTAGGTTCTGCACTCAACCTCATCTCCACATCGGCTCTCGAAGAGTTGGGCATCCCACCCAGCAAGCTGAGCCACACATCTGTATCTATCTTCGGATACGATGGGAGTACTCAAAGGCCTATCGACAAAATCAGGTTGAAGTTGCAGATTGGTGATCTTATCGCTGAGGTCACAGTGTATGCAATAAAAACCCCTTCATGCTACAACATCCTTCTCGGACGCCCCTGGATCCACGGGAATGGTGTTGTCCCTTCAACTTTACATCAATGCATCAAGTTTGTTGGCGACGACGGCATGATACATCGAGTCGTTGTGGACAGAAAACCTTTCAGAGGTAAAGAAGTCCACTTTGCAGACTCACAAATGTATGAAGGTGAAAAAGAAGAAGAGGAGAAGCACACAGAAAGATAAAGGCAAGGCTCCTCAACAAACCCCGGAAGAAAACAAACCATCCGGTAAATCCGAAGAGAGTTGACCCTTCATCATCTCCCTCAAACCTTCAAAGCCTTTGGTTATCACAACTAAAGTGAAGAAGGCAAAGCAAAATCCTGGGGGCAAATTTGTTGTCTCTTTCGTGTCTATCAAGTCTGCTCTTACTCCAATGGAGACAACTTCTGACATAGAAGATCCTACGTCAGCTTCCTTCGTTGTTCCAGCAACTTCAGCAAAGGAAAAACCGATCTTCTTCCATAGATCAGATGCTTCTTCATCAAACTTCGTGCTTGAACCTTTCCAAAATAAAGGTATGCCTCAACTATCCTTATATAGTTCTGTGGCACAAGCTATTATGAAGAAAATGGGCTATGACGCTCAAAAACCAGTCGGTTTGGGAGAAGGACGTGGTATTCTCACGCCGTTGGGGCCCGTCTTGACCAAAAGCCAGCTGGAAGATTGGAGACTCTACGGCTATGTAGAAAAGTCTTCACAAGGGCTAGGGTACGATCCCGACACTCCTTTGAGACAGTTGACACAAAGGCTTAAAAGTCAATTTTACTGACCAAGCCTCAACATCTCAAGTCCATGAAGACATCGATCTCCCTGGATATCTTTTCGATGAATCACCTGACAAAGATTCAGGAAGCTCATCCAATTGGTACGATTTCTCAGACAATGAAGAGGAGTTGTCCGATGGCACAGACATGTGGTCTTCTGACCCAGAAGAACCCTCATCTCCAAAAGAAGTAGCCTACTTCGACCCGATTTCTACAGGCGATTGGGATCATCTCATAGCAAGCCTTGGGAAAATTACTGATCAAGAAGACCCGTGGAAAGGAATAAAACCTTGGTCTGGAAATGCCTTTGAAACCCCAGAAGGTTTCGTTGAGCTGGAAGGCTCCAAAAATATTGTGGAGGAACCACCTTCGAACCTTCCAACAGAAGATCATGTTCAAAAGATAGACTTGTGAACACCAGATAACCCACGTCCTGTATTCATAAGCAAGAATATAAAGGATGATGAGTTACCCGAGTATATCGCCTTTCTTCGTGAGTTCATTGATTGCTTTGCATGGTCTTACGCTGAAATGCCTGGCTTAGACCCCAAAATAGCAGTCCACAAACTCAATCTTCAAGAAGACATCAAGCCTATCAAGCAAGGCCAAAGAAGATTCCGTCCAGATGTGATGGATAAAATTGAATAAGAAGTTCAAAAGCTCAAAAGCGTCGGCTTCATCCGTGAGGAACAACATCCTGAATGGTTGGCCAACATTGTCCCCGTGACAAAGAAAAACGGGCAGATCAGGGTCTGTATTGACTATAGAGACCTGAATGGTGCATGCCCTAAAGATGAATTTCCGCTCCCCATACCAGAGGTAATGATTGATAATACCTGTGGATTCGAGCGAATGACATTCATGGATGGTTTCTCTGGCTACAATCAGATAAAGATGCATCCTGAGGATGAAAAACATACATCCTTTCGGACCCCATTTGGCGTGTATTGTTACACTGTCATGCGATTTGGTCTGAAAAATGCTGGTACTACATATCGGAGGGCTATGATGAAGATATTCCAAGATATGCAGCACAAGACGGTTGAATGTTACGTTGATGACCTCGCCGTCAAAAGCAAAAGAAAAGAAGATCATCTCGAAGACCTTCGAGAAGTCTTCCTCCAGCTTCGTAAACACAAACTGCGAATGAATCCTTTGAAATGCTTCTTCGGCGTCTCGTCGGGTAAGTTCCTCGGATTCCTAGTTCGGAAAGCTGGAATAGAGCTTGACCCCATAAAAGTCAAAGCCATTCTAGAAATGCCCTCTCCAAGAACCTTGAGAGAACTCAAAGGGCTTCAAGGGAGATTGGCCTACATCAGACGGTTCATCTTCAATCTTTCGGGGAAATGCCGTCCATTCTCCCGGTTGATGAAAAAGGGTGTAAACTTTGTCTGGGATGCTGATTGTGAAGCTGCTTTCCAAGATATCAAGTCATACCTGACAAAACCTCCAGTGTTAGCTGCTCCTACCACTGGAAAACCATTCATCTTGTACACAAGAGCCCTTGATCACTCTCTGGGAGCTCTGCTTGCACAAGAAAATGATGAAAGAAAAGAAGCTGCTCTATATTACCTCAGCCGCATGCTAGTAGGTGCAAAGCATCGCTACTCTCCAGTCGAAAAAGAATGTCTTGCGGTGATGTTCGCCATACAAAATCTGCGACACTACTTGCTTTCCAACACAGTCTACCTGGTCTCGAGGGTCAACCTCTTGAAGGTCCTTGTCACAAGGCAGGTTCTCTCAATGCCCGACTGGCAAAATGGTCCATCCTCTTGTCACAATTTGATATTAGGTATGTACCACGAAAGGGAATCAAAGGAAAAGCTCTAGCGGACTTCCTCGCAGAGCATCCATTGCCTAAAGATTCTCCACTCAGAGATGATCTCCCAGACGAACCAGTCTACAATGTGGAGACTTTCTCACAAAATGCTTCCTGGGACATGTACTTTGATGGTGCAACCAGGACAAATGAAAAAAGACAGTTGATCTCGGGAGTTGGCATCCTCTTTGTTAGCCCTGACATATACATGATTCCACACGCTTTCTCGCTACTGGAACCATGCACAAACAATGCAGCTGAATATCAAGCTCTGATCCTAGGATTGGAACTCGCCATCGAATCCGGTATCACCATGCTGGAAGTCTTTGGAGACTCTCAACTAATTGTCAACCAGATGAATCAGAAATTTGAAGTCAGGAAGCCAGATTTGTTGCCTTACTACAACAAAGCACAATCGCTTCTGCAAAAGTTTGACATCTGTCACATCACCCACATTCGTAGAGGTGAAAACATACGTGCAGATCCCTGGCTGGACTTGCCGCATCTATGGCAATCCAGGAAGGGGAAAACATGCAAATCACAGTGTGCGAAAGAAGAATCCTTCCTCCTCTTAACACACATCAAGTGTTTGCTGAATGCCACCAAGTGGTTGGAAGTCGGATTTCATCTTTCAAACTTTAATCGGCGGCTGAAGGGATCCGTTCATTGCTTACATTATGTTCGGAATCCTACCTGAAGATCCAAAAGAACGGGTAAGCATCCAAAGGCGAACCCCAAGCTTTCATTTGGATATTCCTTCAAAAATCATTTACAGGAAATCCTTCAACGGAGTACTTCTACGCTGCTTGCCACAACAAGAGGCTAAAGAAACACTCAAAGAAGTTCATACTGGTCTTTGCGGAGCTCATCAGGCTGGTCCCAAGCTCTATGATCAGATAAAAAGGTTAGGTTATTACTGGCCTACCATGTAGCTGACGCAATGCAATTTGCTAAGCGCTGCCAACAATGCCAAGTTCATGGAGATTACATTCACATGCCTCCAGAATTGCTACATCCTACAGCGATTTCATGGCCTTTCGAAGCCTGGGGTATGGACATCATAGGTCCTATTTCTCCCCCTTCAAGCAAAGGTCATCGCTTCATCTTCGCCGCTACGGATTATTTCTCCAAGTGGTCAGAAGCATTTGCGCTCAACGAAATGAAGACCTCATCAGTCCTTCAGTTCCTGCGCATTAACATCATTTGTCGTTTCGGCATACCCAAAAGATTCGTCCATGATAACGGACCACAATTCCGGGATCATCGATTCTACAGGTTATGCGATAAATACAAAATCCAAAGCTGTCCTTCGACTCCATACAATCCGGCAGCAAACGGATTAGCAAAAGCTTTCAACAAGACACTCTACAAAATCCTCAAAAAAAATGGTCTCTAGTCACGAAAGATACTGGAGCGACAAACTGTCTGAAGCTTTGTGGGCCTATCGAACCACCGTTCGAGGACCAACCCATAGTACACCATTCTCCTTGGTCTATGGATGCGAAGCTGTCGTGCCCTTGGAAGTACAAATTCCTTCCTTGAGTGTATCCTTGTAAAATGACATGACTCAAGAAAGCAATGTCAAATTGCGACTCCATGAGCTGGACAATCTCGATGAGAGACGGCTCAAAGCTCAACAAAGCATTGAACTTTACCAAGCACGCATGGCAGGATCTTTCGACAAAAAGGTCAGGCAACGCGCCTACAAAAAGGGTGACTTGGTTCTTGCGGTAAAAAGACCAATGGTCTTCGCTCACAAGTCCAAAGGAAAATTTGAGCCAAAATGGGAGGGACCCTACGAAATCGACAAGGTTTTCTCCAACGGCGCATACGCACTCCTAAACATGGAGGATGACAGATGTATGCTGCCCATCAACGGAAAGTTCTTAAAGCGGTACTACCCTTGAAGACTTACCCAACTGGGTAAGAGCAATGCCTGTACGGCCAAAACCGGTTTCCAGGTACACGCTCGCTAAACCCACCTTTTTTAGAATTTTCATGTCAAATGTTGAAATTTCTAGAAATTTAAACAATGCTTACTTTCATCGTTTCATTGTTCAAAAATCCAAGTTTAGGAACCTTTCCCTAACTTGACCAAAATTTTCAACCCTTGAACCCAAAATTCATGGTTTGAAACAAAATCCGGATTCAGGGATTCCCACCCTAGTCTACCCTACCTTTTAGTTCGACACTTCCAAAATAGCAGGGAAGCGACATTTCGTCGATACTTGCAAAATCCAAAACCGTGGAGATGTAACATTCCAGTTGATATCCATGACCCAAAGGTTCGAGAAAACCACAAATTTCAAAAAGCGTGGGGAAACGACATCAAGTCAGTACCCGCAAAACCAAATTTTTTGAAAAGCAATGATGCGACATTCCATCGATACTTGCACCCAAATCCGCGAGGATGCGACATTCCATCGATACTCGCAACCGAATGAGCAAGGATGCGACATTCCATCGATACTTGCAAGAACATTCAGCAGGGAGGCGACTTTTAGTCGATACTTGCATTTTTGAAAACCAAAACGGCTATAGATGCCACCAAAACAAACCGGCTATAGATGCCACCGAATAAAACCGGCTATAGATGCCACCAAAAAAAACCGGCTATCAATGCCACAAAACAAAACCAGCTATCAATGCCACAAAACAAAAAAAAAATTGGCTTTCAAAAAACCCGGCTATAGATGCCACCAAAACCGGCTATCAATGCCACAAATCGACTATTAATGCCACAAAAAAAAAAGCTGGCTCTCACGACAAAAATCGGCTTCCATGCCACAAACAAAAATCTGGCTTCCATGCCAAAACAATCATTTGACAAAAGATTTTCACAAAATGACAAGCTTTTGATCAAATCCCATTTAGCAATTACTTTCATCACAAAAAGATTAAAGTGAGCGTAGGGAAAACAAAACAAAAAAAAACATACCATTTAGCAATTACTTTCATCACAAAAAGATTTAAGTGAGCGTAGGGAAAACAAAACAAAAAAAAAACATCCCATTTAGCAATTACTTTCATCACAAAAAGATTTAAGTGAGCATAGGGAAAAAAAAAAAAGAGTACTAAAAAAAATACATGTGGTACAAAAAAAAAAAAGTGTTCCCAAGCACTACAAAAAAATAGAGTACCAAAAAAAATACAAGTGGTACCAAAAAAAGGGGAAGAAGGATAGTTTCTGTTAAAAAAAAAACAGGAGCTCAACCAAAAATGGTCTCCAGCCAAGATTTCAGCTCCTCAAGCAAACTTTTGGCCTCAACCGTCAGGGATTCCAAGGCACGCTTCTTCAGGAACTTGCCATGAGATGCTGGAGAATGCTGCAATCCTTCTTTCACACCAGGAAGCTTATCCCGAGCAGTTCGCCATTGTTTGTTCTCTTGAGACCTCCTTTCAAGAACTCGATCAACATCTGCAACCCGGCGAATCAGAGCACTTTCCCTGTCGCGAGCCTCTGTTATTGCAGCCCACTTGGCAGCAACTTGTGCCTACAGATGCTCAAGACGTATCCTGGCCTCATCGAGTTCCCTATCAAGGATGTTAAGGTCATGTGTCAGCCCAATGATGGCTAGCTCTTCTAAGTTCTTCTCTCGGACTATATGTTTCCTGCTTTGTGTAGCCTCATCCAGGTTAGACTTAGCCTTATCAGCAGGATCCAGGAACATCTCCTTGAAGAACTGGTCATCAGCCAAACCCATGGCCTCAAACCATTTGTCACCCAGCTCAATGATCCTATCAACGATCGCCCTGGCACCTGTGACATCCAGACCAGCCTCTTCAGCATCACTGAGAATCTCACGCACATGCTGGATCATGCCAAATCCGGCATCCAAGTGTCCAGCAAGGAGAGTCTCAATCCAAGAGCACAGAACCCGCACCACCACCTTCTTCGCAAAAAGAAGAGATGGCCCAGCTGAAAATTCGCCCCGCTCCTTCGGTCGGCTGCTCATGTCATGCCCCGTTGGAAGAGGAACAAAAGAACTCTTTCCAGTTGGAGCTGCTGGAGAAGGAATTTCAGCACGAGGTATCTCCTCAACGGTGTCAGAACTGGTCCCAGGAGCCTATACCTCTGGATCGACCTCTGGCATCCCTTGCTCTCCGCTGTCACCTCAAAACCTGCCAAAGAAACACAAAAAGGTATGAATATGATCCTGTTTGAAAATCATTATCAGGGTTATTACTACAAAATACCTTCTTCGACGACTGGCGGAACACTCTCTTCCTCCATGAACTCATCGGAAGCATCATCAACATTTGTGTCCATCGATGGTTCAAAGTCATCGGAATCATGTGGCAAGTCAGCTGACAAGAAAAATGTTAGCAAACCAAGTCACATACATAAATAAAAAGCAAGCAAAAGAAGTTCTACCAATTGGAGATTCTGGATTCACTCCAGAGTCCCTCGGTTCTTCTTCAGGTGCCCCGACAGGATCTGTCACCACCTCATCGGTTGGAACCTCAGGCATCGCCAAATCTTCCTCTACTAAAAAAAAGGAGCAGCAGGGAGAGAAAACAAATCAAGACATGGAAAAATCCAATGAAAAGAAATGGAAAGAGAAAGAGGAAGAATCATACCTCCACCAACGGTCTCTTCTTCTCGGCTTCTCTTCTCAGGAGGCTCGTCAGCATCCACTGGCACATCCTCATTAATAGTAAGAGGGACTTCTATGTCAGGAGAGTCCTCATATTGCCCCTTGCTGCGATGATGACTCCTCTTCCTCTTACTCCTGCGGGCTCGCTTCTTAGAGGAACCTGCCCCGCTATCAGAGTCAGGTCTCCCACTCGACTCATCACTGGATGGTGTACCCTTACCAGTAGACTCCACGGAAGCTTGCCTCTGTGCCACTTGCATCCAAGCATCAAGTTCGGCTTCCTCCTGTTCTAGTTCTCTAAAGCCTCATCAGGTATTTCTCGAACAGCTTCAGAACCAATGATGCCCTGGTCACCGAGAAAGCCTATCTTGTGCTTCTCTCCAGAAAGGAAGACCCAAACTTCCTCTCCCCGGATGCCATCCGACTTTCCAAGGCCCTTTCCAGATGCCAGCTTCACATCAAGCTCCTTCTTGGAAAGCCCCCGATATGCCGAAAAGCTCTCCGCGAACCACTTCGCAAAGCCGGCAGTCCGGGAAGTCGACAACACAGGATAAGAGATCATGGCTGTATTGTCTTCAGCACTATAGAAAGCCTATGCATTTCTCCCGTCCTGTAAACCTCCAAAGCACTTCACCATGCTTAAAGGCGCTCCAACAACGCCTTGAGAAAAGCCCAACTGCAAAGCAAAGCGAGAGGGTACATACGGCTTGATGTCGACGAAAAGATGTCTGTGGTACACCATCGTGCCGACACGTATGCTGAAAAGCCACTCCTTCTCTGCATTTGTCAAGGAGTAATGCCTTCCCGACCCCGCCTTGGTAGAGTCTCGGGAGGCAACAAAATCAAAAGCCTTCTTCCGCAACTCCGGAGAAAGCTTCACTGAAGACTGCCCATCTCGACGTCCCTGAACCGTTGGATCCTCATGCGGGCAAACAAAAGTGATTCGGACACGGCTTTGCCCTTAGCTAGCCGAATCATCAGAGGATCATCATCCTGTGCAGCACCCAACCGGTGAAAGCCAGGACAGTGGTACACATACCATGAATAAAAGATGTGGGCTGAAAATACCCTGTTCATGGGAAGCCCAAGCCGAACCAAAAAAGCAGCAGCCTGCAGTTCGGTACACAGGTAGGAGTAAAGAGCTGGCACCAAAGCAAGCTGCTCTCCGAACGCCATCTGACAAACCGGAAAAATACAATGTGGCCTGATGTGCGTTCCATCTCCTCCAGCAAAAATAGCCTCACCAAGCCAATAAGTGAGGTAACACAGGGAGATCTCTCCGCAGTGCAATGTCAGGACACATGGCGTTTGTACTCGCACAGAAATCTCTCAACTCTTCTTGCATAGCCAAGATCTTCTTCGAACTTGGATCCTGAGCCCTGGCTTCCTGGGTCACACTATCAGAAGACTCCCTGCTATCAAAAAAGTTGGGGAACGAAGAGCTAGAACTCTTCCAACTGCTGGATCTAACTTTCAAACCCTCCTTCTCCTTCAAAAAGTCATAGAAGGCGACGAGCTGAAAGTACAAAATCCTGAACTCCTCAGACTGCTCCTTAAGGACGCTGTCGATCGGCATAAACTCCTCATAGAGTTTGCCAAGGATAGGCAATCCAGTAATGGCGCTCAACTCCTTCAAAGAAAAACCAATCTCACCATTCGTCACAACGAAGGTATTGGTTTGTGGAAGGAATGACTCCAACATAGCCATGAAGGCCTCGTCGGAAAAGATCACGGTCTCCCTAAAGGCGCGGACCGCATCAAAAATCCCGGCTTCTTTCAAAACGGCGCCACCAATCAGCAGGACGCAATCAGTCCATGACTTCCACTCGGAGTCAGCATTGAAAAGGCCACGAAGTCGAAAAGGCTTTATCCAATTGCTGCCGTCACTGCGGAAAATACCAAGGCCCACGGGTCTCAAATTGACCGATGGATAGTCAGAGCCCTGGTAACCACTGGCCGGCATCAACATGTCTATGTTTGTAGGCGACTTCTCCGCATATCCAGGAGAATTGCCAACAAAAACCTTGGTCTTGATTACTGATGGACCGCGCTCCAATGCTCGGTTCTACCGAGGTCGGCGGACTTGGGAGTCCGTTTGGTTCCGACCCTTTCGTAACCGGGGGGCAAGGGCGTGCATCAACATTTCTTTTTTTTGTTGTGGGTGTGCCAGATTTTCTATTTTTACTTGGAATTGCAAGTGGTGATCCGGGGATCAACCTTCGCAAGTAAAAAGGAAATCAACTTCTTTCAAGTTTTCCATTGCACATATATTTAAGAAAAGAGACATTTTCTTGATTTGCCGTGAAAGGCGATTTTTTTTTGGCATTTATAGCCGATTTTGGCGTTTATAGCCGACTTTTGGCGTTTATAGCCGATTTTGGCATTTATAGCCGATTTACAATTCTTATCAATAATGAAAGACAAGAGTTGTGATTTTTGTCTCTTTTAAAAAAATACAAACTACAATGAAAAGCAAGAAAAGGAGGATCTAACTTCTCAGGAGATTGTGGAGGACTAGTTTAGATTGACGGTCGCAAGCCATATGTGGGCTTCGCCATCATCCATGCAGATGAGAACAGAGGATGCTATTGATTCGCTTGGCTTGGCTATAACCTCGGGTTTTTAGAAGACAAAGACCAAAGGAAGGTCCTATGTCCAATAAAAAATCGAGTAGACGGGCTGAAAAGCCATATCTCAGCCATTGGAGGCAGGAGGAGAAGGCAAGGACCTTGGGGGGGGTACCCCCCAAGGGACTTTTGTCACCTTGTTGCGGTGGCCGGTGTAGAACTTCCGCAGAGTTTTCTCTCTTTTTCCTTTCTCTGGATTTCTGTCTGTGTGCTTGTGCTTTTTTCTCTGATTTTTCTGATGCTCTCTGATGTTCTTTCTTCTTGGAGAGCCCTCCTATTTATAGGCTTTTAGGTAGCCCTTTAGGTGGGTTTATGGGCTTTTATTGTCATTAAGCCGCATAATGGGAGGAGTTACAAAATTGAATTGTTTATTTTGTAACTCCTTTTTCTTGGCTTCTGATTGGCCGGAGGAGATTGAGGGCATTTAATCGCCTTTAATCGCCATGATGGGAGGAGTTTCATGGGTTAAATGCCATGAATCTCTTGACTTGTAACTCCCGAATGCTTGCTTCTGATTGGGCCGTCCAAAGAAATGGATTAATGACTGTAATAAAGCTAGTCAATTAATCGCATTAAGTGGTCGCCGAGCAGCTGAAGAGTCGCGGGCCGTGCCACGTCTTTTGGAATTCTTCTGTCGATGATCATCGATGGATCTTCATGTAGATCGACATCAGATGACCATGTAATTTCAGGTGTTTGTTGCCAACAGCGGGTCGGTGCAGTCTGTCCTGTCGATTTCTCGATCGGTCGGGTAGAAAGCACACTTTTTTTTGGTTGACCGGGTGGCGATCAATACTGTCTTCGATACTCTTGATGATTTACCCGTGTTTTGGACGGATGTCAGAGGACTTGGTGTCTCAAAAGCATGAATTTTGGAAAGTACCAGGGCTGGGCTCCTCGAATCGCGAAAAAACGACGAAAACCGGGGTTTCCGGGGCTTTCCCGGCGACCCCGGGGTCCATGGTCGCCGGCGACCCTGGCCCAGGGTCGCAGGGGTCTGCGACCCTGGGGGTGCTTTCCCCCTTTCGTGTCCCGTTTTGCGTCCGTTTTCGCTTTTTTCTGATTCTTTTTCTTCTATACTTTCCTTGACATTTTGACCATTTATTGGCCTGATTTCTTTGTAGGAAACCTGATGAGAATCCTTGCATTTTATTTTGCAAAGTTTCCAATTTCCTGAGAAAGCCGAAGACTTTGTCGCGCAGAGTTGCCGATTTCCCGTCAGAAGCTGAAACTGGGTCAAACGATGTCGGAATGACCTGAAATTTGGTGTGAAGCCTCCTGAACAATAAATAAGACCAACCATAGGCTTTTGTTTGAGTTTCGAAGCCGTTTGGGGTCCTATCACCTGCAGACTTGCTTTTTGTCGCGATGAAGATGTCGCGGTTTGATGTGTGGTCAACCGATGTCCGATTGACTTGAAATTTGACAGGGAACCTATTGGAGTCATTTTAAGATGATCCATAGGCTCTGTCTTGGAAATCATGGTCCCGGAGAGCTTTTGTCGCCGAGGGCTCCTTTTCGGCTGTCGGAGAAGTGAAGTTAGGCCAAATGATTTTGAAATGGCCCGAAACTCTTGTGTACTCCTCTTTTGGCTGTCTGGAAGAATCTTGCAGTTTTTGTTTGATTCTGACAAGATTTTATTTTTGGAAGCAGCATTGCCTATTTATGGCAGGTTGCGACTTCATGTAGCTCTTTGGATCTTGAAAAGGCAAAGTGACATTTTTGGTGTCAACAAATGCCCCCTCGAGGTACAGCGGCGAGTTGCTTAACTTTTGTAGTCGATGTGCCTCGAAGAGATTTTTTTGAAGGAGAGCCTGTGACTTGACCAAGAGTCTTTTGAGCAATCTTTCTTTTGGTATTTGTAGCCTTTTGAGCTTCCAGGGGAATTTTATGTAGTGAAAGGGATCACGTACCATCTCGAGGCAAAGTTTGAAGATGACATCAGGGATGTGGATTGGGTTTTGACCTTGTGACCTAACAGGCTATATGTGGCAGGTTAAGGGGGTCGGGTTTGGTTTTGGATCGTTGTGACCCAACAAGCTGTATGTGGAATATTGGGGGAATCAATTTTGGTTTTGATCTTGTGACCTAACAGGCTGTATGTGGCAATTTAGGGGATCAAGTTTGGTTTTGGTTTTGGTCTTGTGACCTAACAGGCTGTATGTGGCAAGTTAGGGGACCAGGTTTTTGGTTTTTGGTTTGGTCTTGTGACCTAACAGGCTGTATGTGGCAAGTTAGGGGACCAGGATTTGGTTTGATTTTTGTGGAATGTCAATTTCAAGATTTTGGCTCAATTTGGTATATGAGGCTGGATGGTTTGATTTTTGGAAGCTCATGGGGCTTGGAATTTTCTTTTGTATGGTCCAATCAACTCAAAAGAGGCATGGAACCATTTTGTATGCTCTTGGTAAGAGGGATTTCTCTTTGACTAAAAGCCCAAAATTTTTCTTTTTCTTTTTTTTTTTTTGTTTGTGTGCCTAGGTGGTCAAACCTGGCTCATATGGGCTAACCCATGGGACCTTAAGCTTTTGAAATGGCCTAGATCTCATATGGTGTCATTTTTGTAAAGAATATCCAAAAATGTCTCATTTGGATAGAGAATATCTAAGAATATCTTTACTTGGAGAGAATCTCTCATGATCCCTTTTAATTTTGGGATAGAATATCTTAAGATATCTTCTTTGGAAAGAATCAAGTCATAATTGATTTTTGTGTGGAGAGAAAATCTCTCAGATCCCTTTATTTTGGGGATAATTATCTCAAGATATCTTCTTTTGGGAAAGAATCCGTCATAGATTGATTTTTGGGAGAAAATCTCTCAAGATCCCTTTATTTTGGGATAGGATATCTCAAGATATCTTTCTTTTGGGAAGAATCTTTCTAATTTCTTCTTTTGGTAAGGTTACTAATTAGTAACACTTACCTCTTTTTTCTTTCCTTCTTTGGTTTGCTCTCCTCTATAAAAGCAAGGAGAAGGTTGGATCTCTTGCTCTTATTACTTTCTTTTGCAATAATCTCAAGAGGGCTTCAAGACCAAAGTTCTTTCTTCAAGATCTTCAAGAGTTTTCTTCTTCTTCTCCATCAATGGCTTCAAGTAAGTTCTTCTTTTTCAAGAAAACTCCATTGTAGGAAAAAAAATAAAGTTCTTTCTTCTTTTTTTTTTTGTTCTTTCTTTTCTTTTCTTCTTTTTTTCTTTCTTTTCCACGTGTTTGCCTCCCTCTTTTTTTTTTACACGGTTTTTTTTTTTTTTTGCTTTCTTTTCCTTTTTTTTTTTTCATGTTTTTTTTTTTTTTGTGGGGCCGTACGGACAGATCCGTCCGGATCTGGACGTACGGCCACGTGGCCTGTGGGCCAGCCCGTTTTTTTTTTTTTTTTTTTTTCTCTCTTTTTTTTTCTTTTCCTCCCCCTTTTTTTTTTTTTTGAGAGAGTTTCGTTTCTTTTTGTTTTTTTCTCCTCCTTTTTTTTTTTCGAGACAGTTTCTTTTTTTTTTTTTTTTTTTTTTTTGCTCATCATGATAATGCATTTTTTTTCGGCAAATCTAGATGTTCATGCATGCCTTTATTTGTAAATTAAATTTGTAGCATGATGTGTGTGATAGCATACATGAAAGTTTTTGCAAATTTGGGAACTTGGAGCTCGCGTGATGTGAACCCTTCCTGATTTGCGGAGACTTTTAGGTTTCGAAAGTTTGGAGTTTCGGAGCTCGCAGCGATGTTGAGCCCATCTTCAAGCTTTCTATTTCTTTCGGGATAGTTCCTTTTCTTCGGAATTGCCCCGTCATCATGTCAAAATTTCGCCAGTATTTTTTTTTTAGCGAGATTCTGTCATTTTGATGTTTGATCTTTTTCTTTTCCATCCTTTTTCAGTTGGTTCCTCCAGAGCGAAACAAGGGTAAAGAGCCTGCTACAAGCGACCTCGTCGATCTTCTAGATCCTCTAATCCGACCGTTCAGCAGGCTTTCGAGAAGGTCCAGTATGTTGAGAGAAATCTGGAAGAGTGCGACTCCCTCAACAGAGATGAGATGAGGCAGCAACTGATCACTCTCAAGGGAGAGGAATTCTATAAGATCATGGTAAGCAGTCGTCCATGGGTGATGGAAGATCAGAGCGTTTGCCCAAGCCTACCTTCTTCTTTGGTGATGCAGTCCCTGATGACATTACATACCAGAGGAGATCTTTTCAGTTTTCCTTCACAGCAGATGGTGAGAAGAAGACTGTTACTACCCGGTCGATGTTTGATCGCACCGTCTCGATTCTGAGCCTTGCCCCCACGTGCCCTAAGAGGGAAGATCCTCCAAGTTGGGTGAGAAGGACAAATGTAATCAAGACCGGGGTTTTTGTTGGCGTTCTCCTGGATATACGGAGAGGTCGCCTGTTGATATGGACCTGTTGATGCCATCCAGCGGCTACCAGGGCTCTGATTATCCGTCGGTCGATTTGAGACCGGTGGGCCTTGGTATTTTCAGCGGTGACGGCAGCAATTGGATCAAGCCTTTTCGACTTCGAGGTCGTTTCAATGCTGACTCCGAGTGGAAGTCGTGGACTGATCGCGTCCTGCTGATTGGTGGCGCCGTTTTGAAGGAAGCCGGGATTTTTGATGCGGTCCGCGCCTTTAGGGAGACCGTGATCTTTCCGACGAGGCCTTCATGGCTATGCTGGAGTCGTCCTCCTCAAACCAATACCTTCGTTGTGACGAATGGTGAGATTGGTTTTTCTTTGAAGGAGTTGAGCGCTATTACCGGATTGCCCATCCTCAGCAAACTCTATGAGGAGTTTATGCCGATTGACAGCGTCCTCGAGGGGCAGTCTGAGGAGTTTCAGGCTTCTATACTTCAGCTCGTTGCCTTCTATGATTTTTTGAAGGAGAAGGGGGGTTCGAAAGTTAGATCCAGCAGTTGGAAGAGTTTTTGCTTTTCATTCCCCAACTTTTTTGATAGTAGGGAGCCTTCTGATAGCATGACCCAGGAAGCTGGAGTCAGGATCCAAGAAGATCTTGGTCATGCAAGAAGAGTTGAGAGATTTCTGTGCAAGCACAAACGCCATATGTCCTGACATTGCACTGCGGGAGAGATCTCGCTGTTTACCTCACTTATTGGCTTGGTGAGGCTGTGAGGTTGTATTTGCTGGAGGAGATGGAACGCACATCAGGCCGCATTGTATTTCCCGGCTTGTCAGATGGCGTTTGGAGAGCAGGTTGCTTTGGTGCCAGCTCTTTACTCCTACCTGTGTACCGAACTGCAGGCTGCTGCTTTCTGGTTCGGCTTGGGGCTTCCCATGAATAGGGTATTTTCAGCCCATATCTTTTATTCGTTGGTGTGTATACCACTGTCCTGGCTTCCATCGGCTGGGTGCTGCACGGATGATGATCCTCTGATGATTCGACTGGCTAAGGGCAAAGCCGTGTCCGAATCACTTTTGTTTGCCCGCATGAGGATCCGACGGTTCAGGGACGTCGAGATGGGGCAATCTTCAGTAAAGCTTTTCCGGAGTTGCGGAGAAGGCTTTTGATTTTGGTGCCTCCCGAGACTCTACCAGGGCGGGTCGGGGGGGAAGGCATTAT